>VZQC01002595.1:1330673-1507193 GCA_009823505.1 Rhizomys pruinosus | reverse complement strand
GATTCCCCTGGAGCTGGAATTCTCCTGGAATTGGAGTTTCAGACGGTTCTCGGCCGCCATGTGGGTGCTGGGGATCGAACCGGGGTCCTCTGCAAGAGCGGTCGGAGCTCTTAACCGCTAGGCCATCTCTCCAGCCCCAGCCTTAGTTTTTAACATTCTTTAACATTACCTACTGGTTGCTTTAGTCTTGAAAATGTTTCTAACATGTTTTCCACAAATGAGTACATCTTAATCACCTTACTTTAGTTCTCTCAGAATGCTCTCTTTAAGTTAACATTGAGTGGAGATACTCCCCTTAAAGAAAATCTTAACAGGATCTAACCAGATTGAGAGTAAAATTTGGTCACTGTCTGCTTTTCACTTCTAATTCTTGCTCCTAGAGTGTAGTAGGCAAAAGAGGGGGTAAAAATTACCTCTCAGCAAATGCAGATGATCCAGGAAAGAAGAGAGAACTTATCTTTACTGATTTATGGGTTAATTTCTTGGTGGGCATAGGTCATATGTGGTGGTATTCAGGAAGAGCAAACTTCAAAAACAAGTTAATAGACATGGCAACATCGCATCACTGAATGTAACCAAGACTACCAGATTATACTTGTGGATGAATAATTAGGTTTAGTACTTCTAACACACACACACACACACACACACACACACACACACACACAAAATATATCATGGTGACCCAGAGCATCATTATGAGGATTCAGGGAAAAATTTACAGGATTTAGCTGTGTCCATTTCCAGTTGCAGACTCAAGGGAGAAGAGCTTTGCTATGGATGGGCTGCTACCTGGACACTCCAGAGGAACTGTGCCTAGGTACCTTCAAGAACTCCATCTAGAAGAGTGAAGAGAACAATGCTCACCCTGTGACTGACACAAGAAACCCTAGTCTCTCAGTGATCCCAGCAAGGAATGTGGCCACTTTTCATGTTTTAGATGGCTTTCATATTTTGCCTGTTGTTAGACATGGTGGCGGAGGGTCTGGCTTCTGTTAGACAGTTATCTTGTTTGTGGCTAGCAAGCTATGGAAGTGTTGACGTTCCACAGAACAGCAATGTGTGTCCATGGTGCCAGCAACCCCAGGCAGCCATGGCCCTCCTCTCGTCTTAGAGTCGGAGCTGGTGCTGCTCAAAGAAGAGATGGGCAGGAAGTTTCAACTCTAAAGCTACCTGTAGCTGCTCAAGTATTATCCTGGGGGTTAAAAATCATATTCTGAACTCTGTGCTCATAAAAGAAAAAGTACAACATTAATTTAAAAAAAGGAACTGAATTCAGCCAGGTGCTCTGTCATGGAGAACCCATGCTCTTGTTTGACTCTTATTTTTTCTTGGTATTGTTTCAAAATGCTGCAAGTCTGACACTTCAGTGTAGCTCCTAAAGATTTCATGTTTTTCGTGGATTTTTCATGTTTTTCATGGATTTCTGTTTTATTCTGAGATGCACTGACTGAGTGGTAATGGCGGTTAACTACTAGAACAGGAAAACAGAAGAAACACATCTGTTTAATTAGGTCTGTAGCTATTATTGGTGCTTCTGCCAAAATCAACCAAAACATCAGTCTAAGCTCAGTTCAACTTTCCCCTAAAGGAATCCCAAGGAAGGTTTTTATCACTTTTCTGTTGCTGTGATAAAACACCATGAGCAAAGGAGCTTATAAAAGGAAGAGCTTATTTGAGCTTACGATTGACGGTTCCAGGGAATTAGAGTCCATTGTGGCAGGAGGCATGGTGGCTGGAGCTGGAGCAGGAAGCTGAGGGTCACATCTCTCAATGAGCGCAAGAAGCAGAGAGAGAGAGCACAACTGGAGACCACAAGTCTTGTTAAACTCACTAAGCCTGCCCCCAATAACGTACTTCCTCTAGCACGGCCACACCTTCCAAGACCTCCAAGAACAGTGCCACCAACTGGAGACAAATGTCTGAATACTTAAAGCCTATGGGGGACACTCATTCAAACCACCACATTCCACTCCCTGGCCCCCATAGGCTCCTGACCATATAAAATGCAAAATGCATTTAGTCCAACCTTAAAAGTCCCCATAGTCTTTACCAGTTTCAATGCCATTCAAAAGTCTACAGTCCAAAGTCTCTTCTGAGACTCAGGCCAATCTCCTAAACTATAAGCTCCTGTAAAATCAAAAAACAAACTACATACTCCCAATGTACAATGGAACCGAATACACATTCCCATTCCAAAAGGGAGGAATAGAGGCATAGTGAGGAAATACCAGACCAAAACAAGACCGAAAACCTGCAGGGCAAACACCAAGTCCAGTAGCTCCATGTGCGACTTCTGGGACTTGACTTCCAAAGGGCTTAGATGGCTCAGCTCTTCCAGCTTTGCTTGCAACATACATCTCTTTCTTAGGCTGGTACCACTCCCTGTATGCAGCTCTCCTTGGCAAATATCTCACAGGTCTGGCATCTTGAATGTCTTCTTGGGGTCTCTGCTACCAACCAGGCTTCACATTCACAGCTTCACACAATGGCCTATCAGGGCCTTCTTTATTCAGGGACACCCCTGCTGCACTCTGCCTGGCCTCTGTGGCTCTCTGAAACCATGGAGGAAGAACTGATGACCCCTTCACTGTTGCAAACTTCATGCCTCTAAAGCCAGCACCATGTGAATGAAATTGCTGAATCTGGCTGCAAGTTCGGGATGGACTCTCTCCTACTTTAACCACATTTGCAATTTTTCTCTGCCCTGGACTTGTTGGAGTAGAAAATGCTTTCAGTATTTTCCTTTCAAAAGTTGGAGGATAAGCTGGGTGTGGTCTTTCCCTGAAGGTACTGATTCTGTTGTTTACTTGTAAATCTCCAGGCTTCTCCTTAATCACTTTAATCTCACCTTTCCCATTGTTTACTTGTAAATATCTAGGCCTCTCCTTAATCACTTTAGTCTCCTTATGAAAGGGAGCCTCTCCTTCACATGCCTTGGCCCCACCTTTAATCTTCCTAGGGCAGTTTTCAGATCCAAACTGTACATTCTGCATTTCTTTCTGCCCCATTTGCTCTTCTTCACTGTAGATATGCACAATATTCACCATTAAAAGCCACACCACCATTTCTATGTTAGGCTGTCTTGAAATATCCTCTGCCAAAGACATTAGTCCATTGCTTTTCAACTTAGCATCAGGAAAGCATTTGGGCTGTGGGCAAACTGCTGCCAGACTCTTTATCAAAATATCCCAGTTGTTGCCTAAGTCTTTATTTTCCTCTGGAACTACATTTTTTTTTGCAGCAATGCTTTCTTCCAGGCTTCTACTAGAATGGCCTGTTAAGCTCTGCTTACAGTAGTCAACAGCTTTTGTAGCCCAAAGTTCCAAAGTCTTCCACATTTCTCCAAACATCCACATGGTCAGGTTCTTCACAGCCAACAGCCCACTCTCTGGTACCAAATAACTGTATTAGTCACGTTTCTGTTGCTGTGATAAAACACCATGACCAAAGGAACTTATAAAAGGAAGAGTTATTTGAGCTTACAATTGATGGTTCCAGGGAATTAGAGTCCATTGTGGCGGGAGGCGTGGCGGCTGGAGCTGGAGTAGCAAGCCAAGGGTCACATCTTGCAATGAGCACAGGAAGCAGAGAGAGAGAGCACGACTGGAGACCACAAGGCTTATTAAACTCACTAAGCCTGCCCCCAATAATGTACTTCCTCTAGCATGGCCACACCTTCTAAGACCTCCAAGAACAGTGCCACCAACTGGAGACAAATGTCTGAATACTTAAAGCCTATGGGGGACACTCATTCAAACCACCACAGAAGGTAAGCATTGTTCCTGATATTTACTCCCAATACATCATTTACAATTACTTTTCATTCCTGACATTAAATACGAGGGAATTCCATGGACATTTTCTTTGACCATATTTCATAGTACTTTTGTTTCAAATCCTATTAATTTACCGTCATTTGCAGTGTCTAGACTTTCTAAATACAAAAGGAGGAGACTTTACTTTCAATTGGAATCAAATACCCAACAATGGATATTAATAGTCCTTTCAAACCATGAAAGGGGTGTGGAGGGCTAGCTGTAAAGTACTATTCTGGATCATTCCATAGCTAGGCAAGAACAATATTAGCAAACTTCTTATCAAAGTGCCATAACACTAACAAGTAAAATTTGTGTTTAAAACATAGTGTCTGAATATTTTAAGCTTCTTGTTAATAAAATCCTAGGTGAGGCTTTCATTATGTCAGTGTGTACCTAGCACTTAGAAGAATAGTTCTAGTTAATTTGAAAATCAACTAAAAGTTTGCAATGACTTTAGAGATAGTTTCTGTTATTATGGTGATACTATTTATAACTTAAAATGTGTAGGAGGTTGGTCAGACAGAAAGGTTTGACTACAAGGAAAAGAGAAAGTACTAGAAAAATGTAGGTTTATTTACTCAAACAATAAATGCATATATTCTATTTTTTTCTCACTAATTAAAAATGAACCATTCTTCATTGAACATGTTTTTATTCCCTGACTTTGTTTGTGTTCTAACTTCAGAGCAGCAATCTGAAGCTACCAGGAATAAAAGCATTGGTTAGGAATGGTGATTTGGATAATGATTGCATAGATACATATTTGAAATTTTATATTTTCTCAGAAGTGACTGAACAATGTGTGCAGCAAATTTCAGAAGCTTGACCTTGTAGAACTCAGTAAGATTGGTTGGCAGGGTCCTTGGCGACTCTTTCATTGTACCCTGAGCCAATATGTCTGACAACTTCATTTATTCAGAGGCTGGGTCTCAATAACCTAAGAATTACCAGTGTTCCATGATGCTAATGGTTTCCCATACCAAATAACTCAAAACTTATGGACAGCAGGCTGCCTTCATTTTCTCTCTTCCATTGATTAACTTCTTTTTTTTTTTTTCTAAAAATCATAGAATCCATTGAAAATCCAGGTTGCAATGTGGTGATTATATTGTATAAGTCTAACATGTATCATTGCTTCAAAATAAACATACATAGCTTTAAAAACAGTGATGATTTAATTTTTAAAAAGCATTAATCAAATTTTGAAACTGGACTGAGTTCATGCACATATCTGACAGAGTTTTATTTCTCTCAAAAAAATATTTAAAGCATTCCCTCTGAATTCTCTGTGTGGCCCTCAGCAAATCTGGCACCAAGGAGCAGAGTCTGAGAAAGAGGATAAATGAATGGTCTCTGTAATAACAATGACTTAAATCATAATGAATAACTGTTGGAGGAAGGTAAAATCCTTTGTATATGAATGGAAGTCAGTCTTGTGAAGCTTAAATTTAGAATTTCAATTAAATGACTCAGCAGATAAGTCAGCTGAATATAAACACTTGTTATTTGGGAAAATAGATTCTCATTTCTAAGGATTTTCTTCTGCAAATGTTTTGAAATACATCATTCATGAATGTGAAGGACCTGAGTCACAGCATTCTTTAATGGTTATAAAATTTGGGGGAAATAAGATCATTTTAAGTTGTCCTCTGTCCCCTCTCTCCTACTGCTCCACCTCCCCTTTCCCCCTCTGTCTCTTTCAGGTAAGGGTACAAGTGTCCAGGCAAGGGTAGGGAAATCTTAGCAACTCAGGACTCTGCTCGGTCTTAACAATGCACCTAGCACCTTGGGATCTGCACCCACAAGACCACACTCCACCCCACACCAAACGACACAGTAAGTTAATTCCTGCTAAGAACTCTTTGTAACTCCCTTTTTTCCATATAAAAAAGCCAAGAATATACCATGAACTTCATGAAGATGGTCATTCCAGACTGGACTGGTTTTGGATGGCTGTGCAATAAGACAGATTGTTCTCTGAGTGAACTTTTAGGGAAAAACTATTTAACATCCTATGACTGTGTAGGATGGGTCATGCATATGGTTAAAATCAAGTGTACCATGGGAAAGGCCACATGCAATGGAGAAAAGCTTACATAATTCAAGCCTGTCAATCAAATCCGAGCCACACCCCCACCTCTAGCAACCAGCTCCTCCTCTTCCTGCATCCCATGAAAAGAAGCCAAGAACAGTAGCTTGCTGTTCTAGTGCACTTTATTTAGCTCATGTAGTCCGACGCTCCCTCCACTGTGTCCTATACTGTCCCTTTAAATAAAGCATCTTGCTGTCTTGCTATTTGTGTGTGCTTTTGTAGCTCTTTGACTAAGATACCAAAAGCCTGGAAGCACCAGGTCCAGACAGAGGCCCCCAGAATAGTACAGCAGGATCATGCACCATTCATGACAAAAGCACCACTTCAGCAGCAGGTATTACTAAAAACACTTCTTTTATTCCATTCAGCATGCTCCTCACAGGATGAAATTGCTCTTAACATCTTCAATCTTATATTTGATCTTAAGGGACTTCCTTCCTGCCCGTTCCTTGCCCTTTCCCCAGAGCCTTTGTTGGGCTGCAAAGAACTTAGATTGCAGAGTGAGAAATCACATGAGAGACCTGTGAGGCAGAGAAAGGAAGCAAATTCAGTGATGTGCAAACTCTGCATCTAGGTCAATGTAACAAGCAATTCTTTTTGCATTTGACTCCACTGGAGTGATAAGAAATGGGAAACAGATGCTATTCTGCCCACCTCCTCTAGAGATGAGCATTGATTTAATTACTGGATATAATGTCTGTTAAATACTGCTTTACTTTATAATGAGCAGTGACATAACTTCCATGGTGGTAGAAGTTAATTTAGTAAGAGTTCACATTTGTTGAGCATGTCCTGTAGTGCTAGGAACTGAACTTATGCCTCAGATACTTAATGTTCACCCCATTCCCATCAGGATGATAAACTAATATCCCATGTGGATATGGCCACTACCTTTCACAACCATTAAGCAACTTGCCTGAAGTCCAGCGATAATCAGGCAATGGAGGCAGAATTAACAGACTCTTCCTCAAGCTTTTACCTGCAACCAATATGCTCACTGTCTCATTGAATGTTTTTATTATTTCTATAACACATTCTTAAGCACAAGAATGAATGTGAACGCCTCAGAAATTTCATGAGGATCAGAAAGAAAAAAAACTGATTTAGGACTGAGGCCAGGTATATGGTAATTCCTTTCTCATTTAGATTAATTTGAGTAATTTTTAAAATGTGGCTGAAGAGACGGCTCAGCTGTTAATAGCACTGGCTGCTCTTATAAAGAATCTGGGTTCCATTCCCAACACCCACATAGCAGCTAACAATCTAGTTACAGGGGATCTGACACCCTCTTCTGACCTCCATGGGCACTGTACAACACAGTTGCACTCACACATATTCAGACAATACACTCATACACATAAAATAAAAATAATAAATCATATATATTAATCACCCACATAATGACAGTTTATGTCACTGACTTACAGAGAGCAGCAACACTGCTTACAAGCAGACATTTGTGTTATGCTTTCCTGTACAAATCCTAAGTATTTCACATGGAAGACTCTAGAGTTAGGTGGGGTACTTCCTACCAGTGCTCACACATGCTGTATGCTTCTCATTCACGGTTCATGATCAGGTCTCAGTTCCACACAGAACCTACTTCTACAAAGTCCTTCTTAATTTATGTTCTTTATTTCTCTGACTTTTGTTAGGCACCTGCCATTCATTTAACAAATCACTCTAATGTGTAAATGAAATAGTCTGTCTATATATCTATTTCAGTAAAGAATTATGCAATCTGTATGTTCATTGAAAAAAATCTTCCACACCCAACTGCCAATATTTTCTCAGCCAAGGTTGGGCTCTGCTACCCATTTCTGCAGTCCTGGGCTGGGATTTTGTCTGGCTGAGCTTGTATGAGTCTTTTGAATACTGATATCACTAAGGAGTAGGTGGGAGAGTAGTTTGGCTCAATGTACCCTAGTACAAATGATGGAATGTGTGAACTGGGGGGGGGCAATGAAGAAGGAGGTATAAGGGTGATTAAGACTGATTGAAAAATTATGTATATAGTGAGACCATGTGTTGGAGGCTCAGGTTCTGGACTTGCTAGGATCACTTGGAGCAGCCCCGCGCTGCTCTGGACAGGTCAAAACGTCACCAACTCAACAGCTGAGAAAGAAAAGATATAGCCTTCCATCATGTATGTTGTACCAAGAAATACCAGCAGAGAAGGTGGCCCATCTTAACACTAAAAGGAAGAAAAGCCTCAGACTGCTACAGGCATCAAAGATCCCTGAGGACCATAAGTGTAACAACTGTTTATAGAGAGTCCTAATGAACCTTACCTTCTAGGTGCAGCACAGTTTTAATATGAGAGACCTCCTTACCTCTTTTCAATAGAACAAAGAAAAACATGGTGGTAATGAGGTCATTCTCTAACTGTAAATTAGAGCTGACTGTTGTAGAGGTAATCTCTTATAAAACAAGTAAAACTGCTTACTTTGACTAATAGACATAGGAACTGTAAAAAGGATTATTCTCTATTCAGTACCAAATATAATACTAAAGTCTCTTTAAGCAGTGCATATAAGCAAAATATATTAATACAAGAGAGCACTGATAGCAGCAATGGATTATTCTGCCAAGGAGATTGCCCCCCCCCCGCAAAAGGTAAAGGCTTCTTGCCTGTAAACTGGGATACCTGCAAGAAGAGAGGCGGTAAGGCCCTGCTGTCAAAGACCTGATGTAAGCATGGGAAGGTTGTATTGAGACTGCACTTGCAAGTGTACAGTTGGTCTCTGGAATACCAGAGAGTGTTACCAAAGGCCACTGAACCAATAAAGCAAATGTTGGTCTCCTTGAGTCAAGCAAGACTCCTCCACCAACATCAGCTACACCTCACCTGCTTGGAGATACTGTGCAGCAGTGACAGCCATATGTCTGTATATCCCAAACTATATTGGCTATTAGCTCCCCTTGAGGAATTAACTCATGGATGTTGCCACAAGCTATATCCTCGTGAGTATAGGATGGTTATATGCCACAGTAAGACCTTGTCATCTTTTACAGAAAAAAAGTAATCCATGGATTAACACACCATCCAAACATCATGTCTATACCAAAGTAACCTACCATAATAATTAGCAGGTTTAAATACCTATATATCAATCGCTTGTGCTTCATTAGTAGGATTGAAGGTTATTCTGGACAAAACGGTCAGCCCATGAAAGGAACAGCCAGAACTGATCAGAGATCCAAAATGACATTCTCAAAGAAAGTAGACTGTTTCTTCTTTGTCCACCTGTGCCCCTTTTCTAAGCTAGGAACAATCCTGGGAAGAGGGGGGTGGTAGAATGTAAGGGCTGTGATTGGTGAATGTGAAACACAGCAATATAGTCGGGGACCTTATTTGATCAATTTGATTGTACATATCAAGCCCCCCAAGCTGGATGTGGGAGCCTTGGGCTGTGTGTGGTTTGGGCAAACTGCTTGTAAATTGGTTTATATGAAGCGAATGCTTGTACGCAAAGAAAAAAAAAAAAGGAGCTAGATACTGAAAAGTCTTTAAAGCAGGTTTTCATGCCAGGCCTGAAGAATGGCCCAAGAACTGGAGGAATAGTGCATAAAATACACTCTGTAAGATTTGCAGTTTAAAATGGAATACTTAAAAATAACATAATTATATATAGAGAGGTTTCAGTAGAGATTTTATACAGAATACAAAATACACCACATACACTGTAATGGACTGATTTCTCTGAAGTCACAGTCCAGTCATATAGCATTTAAAAAGAGCAAAGTTTATATTAGGGTAAAACTTTATTGGCAGGGTACTGTGATTCGCCCAAGCTTTATCTAAATATTATATTTTAAGGCCCAGTGAAATGTTTAGATTAGTAAAATTTAGGTGTAGGTTTTGAAAATGTAATAAATAGAATATTTTAAAAAAATGAAAAAATAATTTTTTATTTATATTTTGTAGAACTTCCAACAGTAAGTTGGGGTTAAGGCACACAAATGGTCTCATATTTTTCTGAATTATTACAACACTTTTAAAACTTTCTTTTACTTGTAGGCAATTTAAAGGAATAAGTTTTAAATTTACTCCCAAATAAGTAGCATACAGTCAAGAGAACAGTTTGGTGTAATTTAATGAAGCTTATGCCTTTAGCTCCTATTTAGGGTATGTGTAATACAACTTAGGCAGACTAGGTCCAAAACAAAAAACTTAAAAAAAAAAAGAGGGGGAGGTGGGAGGTAGGGTAGTATCCCTTTCTGGAACAAATGGGAAACTCTGTGTTCCATCCTATTGATAAAATTTTCAATTTTGAGTCTTGAAACTAACAAGGGGAGATTGGTATGTTCCCACAGGTAAAAACACCATCTAAATGCTGAAAATGTCAACTTTTGGCGTCAGGAGGACGGG
Organism: Rhizomys pruinosus; assembly: GCA_009823505.1. Classification (NCBI taxonomy): domain Eukaryota; kingdom Metazoa; phylum Chordata; class Mammalia; order Rodentia; family Spalacidae; genus Rhizomys; species Rhizomys pruinosus. The sequence goes on along the minus strand of VZQC01002595.1, from coordinate 1,496,908 downwards.
GAATGCCAGCAGAGGAGGCTGACCCATCTGAAACTTTAAAGAAAGAGGAACCTCAACTGCCTTAGTCACAGACACTGAGCATCTCTCTGAATTCTATTTGGTTAACTGTTTATAATGGCCCTAAGGAATTTTACCTTCCAGATGCTGGAGAAACCTTCCTACCTCTCCTCTTTATAGGAAAAAGAAAAACATGATGGTGTACGGAGTCATTCCCTAACTATAATTAGAGCCAACTGTTATGTTGTAATTTCTTATAAAACAGTATAACTAACCTTTTTTATTGCTGATAGGCATAGGACTGTAAAGATAATTCTCACTCAGAGCCAAATCATATTTTTTTTTTTTTTTTATTTTTTTTTTGATAAGTGTACTGTCTGCATGTAGGTTTGCACCCGTGTCGTGCATGCTGTGGAGGTCAGAAGAGGGGTGTTGCCCGGAATCTCTATCTAGAGCCAATTAACATAATTTTTTTTTTAATTTTATTTTTTTTTATGTTAAGTGTACGTCTGCTGTAGTTTGTGCACCCGGCGTGCATGCTGTGGAGGTCAGAAGAGGGGTTGGATCCCTGGAACTGGATTAAAGACAGTATGAGCCACCATGTGGGGTGCTGGGGATCAAACCCAGGGTCTCTGAAGAGCAGTCAGTGCTCTTACCACTAGGCCATCTCTCCAGCCCAGTAAAGTCTTTATAGCGGTGTAATTAATCAAAATATATTAGTACAGGAAAGCTCTGATATCAGCAATGAATTATTCTGCCTAGGAGATGTTGGCTAGGGATTCAAACCCCCCAAAATTATAAAGGCCTTTTGCCTATAAGTGGGATATATGCAAGGAGAAAGGCAGTAAGTCCGGTTGTCGAAGACCTGGTGTGAGCATGAAAAATGTTGGAGACGCACTTGCTAGGTACAACTGGCCTCTGAAATGCAAGAGAATGTTACCAAGGCCACTAAAGCAATACACAAAATAAATGGTCTCTTGAGACAAGCAAGAGCTCCCTCCTCATATCAGCTAAACTCAACTGCCTGGAGATACTGTGCAACGAGTGGCATCATGGTCGGGTATATATGTCCCAATCTAATTGGCTATTAGCCTCTCTCCTTGGGGGAATAACCCACAGTGGATGCCACAAGCTTATGTCCTCTAGTGGTTAGGAGATGTTATAAGCCACAATAAGAAACTTGTCACCCTTATATAGAGGAAACCACAGTTTGTGGATTAGCATACCATCCAAGCATCTGTGTGTCTATGCTTACAGCTTAGCTTGCCATGATAATTAGTATTGCTTAAAATGCCTGTACATCAATTGCTTGTGCTTTGTTGTATGACTAAAAAGGGTATCACTGAGATAAGCTGTCAACCCATGAAAGGAAACACCTGAACAGATCTAGAGGTCCAAATGACATCTCCAGAAAAATAGACTGTTTTGCTTCTAACCCACTTGTGCCCCTTTCAAAGCCTAGGGAACAAATTGCGGAAGAGGAGGCATGGTAGAAGTGTAAGGGGCTACCAGAGAGATTGGGGTGAATCGTGAGACTAAGCAATATAACTGGACTCTTATTGATCAACATGCCTGTGCAATCAAGCCTGCCCCAATTGGACTATGGAACCTTGGGTTGTTCAAAATTCTGGACATGAGACTTGTAAATTGGTTTTACATAAATGTTACTTACATTCATTGCTTATGCTTAATAATTTGGCTCACTTCAAAAAAAATGCACCAATACCTAATGGTACAACAAACTCAGTAACATCAATGTTTATCTGAAAACAACTGTGTTTTATTTATATTGTAGAAATCCCTTAAAAATTAAACAAATAAAAAAAAAAAAAAAAAAAAAAAAAGAAAAAAAAAAAAAAAAAAAAAAAAAATTCAATGAAAAATTTACATAAAACTTCCAGATAAAATATTATTTGCTCTGACTTTTTCTTTTTCTTTTTTTAAATTTAATTTTATTTTTTATACTTTTTCTTATGTGTATTAATATACTGTCTGCAGGCAGGTCTGTGCACCCGTGCTGTGCAATGCTGCATAGGTCAGAAGAAGGCATCAGATTCCCCAGGAACTGGAGTTAAAGATGGTTCTCAGCTACCATGGGTGCTGGGAATCGAACCCAGGTCCTCTGCAAGAGCAGTCAGTGCTCTTTTTTAATATTTATTTATTTATTTATTTATTTATTCATTTATTTATTTTATGTGTATGAATGTACTGTCTGCATGTAGGTCTGTGCATCCATGTCATGCAATGCCGCAGAGGTCAGAAGAGGGTCTCGGATTCCCCTGGAACTGGAGTTCTCCTGGAATTGGAGTTACAGACGGTTCTTAGCTGCCATGTGGGTGCTGGGGATCGAATCTGGGTCCTCTGCAAGAGCAGTCGGTGCTCTTAACTGCTAGGCCATCTCTCCAGCCCAACTTGACTTTTTCTATCAATCTTATCATCCTCAGATTTAAAGTCTTCCAAAAGGACATTTTCAGGCCAATCAGAACTTTCTGGCTGAGGTTTTAAAAGTACGTATTTTCCTTATCCTTTTATGGTCTCAGTATTAAATTATTTCTTTTTATTTGCCTTGAATAATATGTTTCCCTAGAATTTTCTATTAATATCTATTCTGATGATTAGAAAAGTGGAGTAGACCTTCCAAAATTTATGACTTTGTATTCACAAATCAAGTTTGCTAAAGTCTTACCTGGATTTAAAAAGACACAAATCATCTCAATTTTAATATAGTTGTTCAGAAAGCATTAGTAGTCAATTCACCATTCTTTCCCAGCATTCTGTGAACCGAGCGCTATGGTTATCTTTCCTGACAGAGGAAGAGCTTGAATATCAGAGAGCTTTAGGAAAAGAACACAAGAACTCCCTAGTCCCCATGCAGGCTTCACCAAGCCCCTGCAATCTGCTCCACATATAAACCAGAACCTACCCCATGTCAGCTGTGGATCTCAGGAATTGTACAGGAAACTAAACTCCAAGTAACTTGGAGCAATTTAACCTCAGGACAGGCAGAGAAACTCATCCTGTTGAAGAGAACTGAATGCTGTCCAGTTACTGTTGCTCTTTGACAGGTCTTTTGACTCCATTTATTAAGTATCAGAGGAGCAGTCTGTGCAGAGAAGCAAGACATTAAATGATTTTCTGTTCCACTTTCAGAGGAACTCCATTTCCTAGAGTTAGGAGAGCTACAAATTCATTATAGGACAATAAAGGCAAAATTATAAAGTAGAAGCTCAAGCCCAGATCTGTTTTTAGCTGCAAGAGGGGAGTGAAGAGTCTATGTTTCTTTGAGTTAAGAAAAGTAATTACTACTCTCATTGGCATTTGAAAATACTTATTATTGATTAAAACATCATGCACATTTTGATGGCCTGGAACATAGACCTTGAAGGCACCAAATTCACTGTCAGTTTCAACAAAATATCTTTATTTCTCCGAGTATCAAGTAGTTTGAACCATTGTTGATATTTAAAATTTCTATTCTGAGCAGTGCCAGAACTAATAGTTTAGTTCACCTATGAGTTTTTACAAAGATCTCTTGACCTATTTGTGTTCAAGTCTTTAAATGTTTGAGATTTCAAGTTTACTGTTTATTGTGTGAGTTAAAACTTCTTTTATAGTTAAATAAAAGGCAAAGCAGCTTGCATTAACAACACAAGGGGAAAAATACTAACTTCAAGATAAGTGTCTGTGCATGTGGATTTCAGTGAGGGCCTGACATGTCTGAGCTCTGCTTAAGGCTCAGTAGATGACATCCCAGAAGGCCTCAGAAGGAAGTTTCTTTCTGACTTTCTCCTGTCTTTCTCTTCCACCCCCCCCCACTTTACCCAAATCCAGTTTCCATGGAAACTGGACTCTCCTGCTCCAAGGCAGGTCATAAAACCTAGAAGCTCTTTTCACAAAGCCAGCTGTGATGACGGTGCGTCTTGACTGGCAACGCGATGGAATAATCAATCATCTAGGACATACACATCTGGGAGAGTCTGTGGGAGTTTCCAGAGAGGTTGAACTGAGGAGGGGAGACCCATCCTGAGCATTGTGGCTCCACCAGGTGGCCTGGATCAAAAGGAGATGCTGGGTGGGACGCTAGCAGTCATCTCTGCTTCCTGACCAGGCGAGCCGTGATTGGCCACTTCACGCTCCCACTTTCGTTTCTTCCCCAGCAGGATGGACGGAGCCAAAGTAAGCCCGCCAGTCCTGAATTTGATTTTGTTGGTATTTTATCATAGTAACAAGAAAAATAATGAACATGTTACCCCTAAAAAAAGCACCTCTAACTGGGCCTCATCTTTGTGTACTAAAGCTGGCCGTAAAGAAATTCTCTTGTCCTGTTGTGTGATAGTAGCTGATCAGAACCCATTTCAGAAGATCTACCTCACGTGGAAGAGGACAGGAGGTTGCACTGGGAGACCAAGAAGATCTGAACACGCCCCCTGTATGTCCCGTTCAGTCCATCATCGTTTAGCTTATACTTTCTTTGTCCCATCATGTTTTTACACAGCTGCCCCTGCTTCACTGAACCCCAGAATAAGTAGGTAGTTTATTCTGGACCTTTACATCTTTAGTCTGAGGCTCCTGTGTCACCTAAGACTAACACCAAATAAACTTGCTGCTTTTTTCTTGTTAACCTAATAGCTGTGGCCCATTGTGGCAGGCTGGGGGGGGGGGTCGCCCTTTTCTGCCTCTATGTCTGCTTGCTGTGACAGCTGGCCCCTGGCTATTTCTAGGCACCATTCTCAGAGATCAGACTCTGGCTTTACAGAGAAGCCAAGCAGAACTTCAGGCTGGTAAATGTCTGACACAGATGCATGCTGGGATTTCTAGCATTTTTCCTGTTCATTTAGCAGTTAGGGGAGTTTCAAATATTTTTGCTAAAAATACTTCCTTAGAACTAAAATCCACAATACTGTGACATAAAGCAAAATTGAATCATTTCTGTTTTCTCATTTTCTTTGAAGTGCAAAACCATGATACTGCCATTCCCATAAAGGGGGACTGTGACAATGATGGGGGGACACAGTTATCTCTGAGGAACACAGATGGTTCCAACGGACTATTACTTCAATAACTGTTGGAAAAAAGTTAGTGGGAATAAAAGAATGGCTTGTAACTTTTTCCAGCATTCAATCAAAGGGCTATAAATTCACTTCTCATAATATTCCCAGTGCCTCATTGCTTTGAAAACTTGAGCACAGTATTAGGTTTTTGAATGCAGGCTGTGCTCCCTTCCATTTATGCAGTACACTATGGCCTCTGCTGGCCTCTAAAGATGAGCCCCAGCCCCTCATTCATCTTGCAGCAGCTCTGCCCTGTGCTATGTCCCCACGACCACAGCTGTGCCTCATATTCTGACCTATGACTCTTCTCACAGCCACATCATTGTTTTGTCTTCCTGTAGAGTCATGTGCTCAGACCCAGCTGTGTCTAGACCCCTACACATGCCATCCACTTCACGTCCTGACAGCAACTCTGCTGACTTGCCCATTGCTCCGGGCCTGTCAGTACTTATAAAGGTTCTGGGGAAAGAGGAACACTCATCCACTGCTGGTGGGAACGTAAACTGGTACAGCCACTATGAAAGCAGTGTGGAGAACCCTTGGAAGACTTAGAATGAACTTGCCACCTGACCCCGCCATACCACTCCCAGGCATGTACCCACAAGACTCATCTTACTGCAGAGATACATGCACAGCCATGTTTATTGCAGCTCTCTTCACAATAGCAAGGAACTGGAACCAACCCAAGTGCCCCTCAACTGACGAGTGTATGGAGAAAATATGGTACATCTACACAATAGAGTTCTATGCAGCAGTAAAGAAATATGACATCATGAGCTTTGCAGGCAAATGGCTGGAGCTAGAAGATATCATGCTGAGTGAAGTAACAGTCCCAGAAAAACAAACGACGAACGGTATCCCTCATCTGTGGATGCTAGTGCCAATTACCTAATTGTATGGCAAACTGAGCAATTTCAATGTGATCTGAAAACAACTGTGCTCTTGTATTGTGAATCCCTTAAAATATATATATATATAAAAAGTCCTAGCCTAGCGTGGTGGTGCACGCCTTTAATCCTAGCACATGGGAGGCAGAGGCAGGCAGATCTCTGTGAGTTCAATGCCAACCTGGTCTACAGAGTGAGTTCCAGGCCAGCTGGGGCTACAGGGAGACCCTGTCCCGAAAAGACCAAAAAAAAATGTCCTTTACTAATAATTAAGAAATGGATGCTATTCCAACCCACATGATAATCCAATAGGATTAAAATGTTGCTGGTGGGTCAGTCTACAGGGATGGGGGAGACGGGACACTGCCTGGTTCCTGACATCATGGAACCTTCCCTGGCTTCTTCTGTGGCAATGGAGGGCCATACATAGCTGGCATCTCCTAGAAATGACGTTACTATGTAATTACATAATAGTGTCTTCTTCACTTAGGTGGTACGCAGCTGAGAGCAGGCTTCATGCCAATTTTAACCTCTCTCCATGTTCTCAGAACCTAAATTCTATGTTCTCAAAATGCAACATGTAGCCTTGCATTCAATAAGTGCCTGACAGGAAAATGGAACTATTCCAAGGTAAGAACAGGTCGGAGATAAAAACCTTCTGGACGATGAATGGTATCTGCAGAATCGTCTGTAGGTGATGGCTAACCAGCTGCCTGATGTGTCACTCACCCTCCCTCTAGGACGCCACCCATCCACCAAGCACGGGATGCCAATGAGGATTATCACATAGTCAAAGGTGGTGAAAGCTCCCAGGAACCATGATGAATGGTATAAGGGCAAGCCTGAGTTTCTCAGAAGCAACACTATTTAAATTTTGTACCAGAGACATCTTGATTAGAAATAAGAGTTAGTGCTAAAATTGTAACATCCTTAGAGCAGTATCCCTGGCCCCTACCAATAAGATCCCTTACACTGTGCCAACTAAAAATGCCGTGACTATTGCCAAATGCCTTGATGTCACATCTGGTTGAGGACCACTAATGTGTGGCAGTGTTTCTGAAGTAGCAAGAGAAAGGTCCAAGGTGACCATCACCCCCAGTCATGCTGCACAACCTTTCCTAACTTACTTCTCCATGATAATATGGTCAATGGTAGAGTAAGTTTCTTTAACTGGAGCTCAGCAACTCTGAGGCTAGAATTGTGGGTATAGAAGAAAGAGTGCAAAAGAGGTGCAGCAAGACCTCCTGTCACCTTCGGTTCATGGAAGTCAGTGAATGACCAGGCATGGGTCACAGGAAGCAAAAGTGAGGGGGCTGCGGGTGTATGGAAGTTTCCAAAGTTCATTACCTACCCGACAGCAGTCTGAGCCTTCTCAGTGCTCCACAAACCTAGTTCAGTGAATGAGCAAATGATTATTTTATGCTGTCTCTTTACAGGGGGCTCAGTAGTATGTGCACATATTTGCGGGGAACGGTGTCTGAGAGTCCCTGTGTGAAATAACCTTCTTATGCATTTTTACACTGCCATCACCTCTTCCTGCCCCATCAGGCCCTCTTCCATCAAGGGCCGAGCTGGTATGGCATTTTCATCTGTTATATTCCTGGGGTGAATGATACTCTTCTTCAACTGCTCTGGTGTCTCAATCATATTTAGATCTGCCTGGAAGTCAGTTCCTTTCAACACAGCATGCATGAAGGCAGTGTCTGCAGGAGGCCAGACTGGTACCTTAGGCTTCATGCATTTTCTCTAATAAGCCCAGACAACAGAGGAACACAAGAACCCTTTCCACTAAGAATCCGGCAAATACTGCAATTGTGACAGACCTTCCATAAGCGAGGAAGGCAGCAGGGATGTGGCTGGAAAAGGGCTGAGAAGCTCGGCAGGCTGAAAGCTCCTGGAAGGCCTGGGTCACCCTACTTCCTCTTCTTTGCTCTTCCCAGAAGCATAGCAGCTTCCACCTGGTCACCCCCAAATCCCTAAAATGTTCATTCATCAACACTTCAATTACTTTCCACAAACATTTGCTTTGGCACAACTGGCTCTGTGAATTATTCAAGGTCTCACAAGAAAAGAAAAAAATCTTACAATAGCTGAGAAAGACAGACCTTCGGGTTGCAAGACTTTCTCCAGACAAAGTGGGCGCCACTTCTTCCCAATTACCTCAGAGTGACCCAGTCTTGTAAGCTTCATTTTGTCTACTCTTTCTGCTTTTGTATGACAAAAGACTATAGTTTTATTAATTTTTTTTTTAATTTTTTTATTAATTTTATTTATTTTTGTATGTGTATGAATGTACTGTCTGCATGCAAGTCTGTGCACCCGTGTCGTGCAATGCTGCGGAGGTCAGAAGAGGGTCTCGGATTCCCCTGGAACTGGAGTTCTCCTGGAATTGGAGCTTCAGACGGTTCTCAGCCGCCATGCGGGTGCTGGGGATTGAACTCGCGTCCTCTGTAAGAGCGGTCGGCGCTTTTAACCGCTAGGCCATCTCTCCAGCCCAGTTTTATTAATTTAATAAAGTTAATGAAAACCACTAGGAGGTAAATGTTTTAAAATCCTTTGAGGAGGGGTTAAATCTGAGGCTGGGCAAATTAATAAACCACAAAACACTTCGAACTTTAGGTCAGCTTTAACAGTGATCCTGTGCTTTAATTTTTAAAAGATTGAGAAATATTTGAGAAATTTGTGGGGAAAGAGGAACCGTGATTCACCAATAACAAAATTGCGGATTACTACAATCAATATGGAAATCAGTATGGAGGTTCCTCAAAAAATTAAAAGTACAGCTATCATGTGACCCAGCTAGTCTACTCCTGGACATATATCCAAAGGATGCTACATACTATCACAGGAGCCCTTCTCATCCATGTTTACTCTTGTTCTCTTCATGATAGTAAGAAAATGGACCAAGCCTAGACCTCCATCACCAGATGACTAGATAATGAAAATGTGGTACCTATCCATAGTGGAATTTCATTCATCTGTGAAGAAAGTGAAATCATGAAAGTTGAGGAAAATGAATGGATCTAAAAAATAAAATATTAAGCCAGGTGACCCAAACTCGAAAGACAAAAAGTGTGTGTTTCCCTGTCTGTGGATCCCAGCTTATAATATGCACATGAATACATATAAGCAGGTGTAAGTTTGGGTAAAGTCTAAAACATCTAGACAAGAGACCAAGACAGGGTAATCACAGATAACAAGAAAGGATGGAGTTAGGACATGTGGGCCATGAAAAATGAAGATACTGAGGGGGAGGATAAAAAGAGGGACAGGATGGAGCAGGTGGGGGGAGGGGGGTGGGAGGATATGGATAAGGAGGACCACAAAGAAGCACTTTGGTAAGAAATGTCATAATGCATCACATTATATATTTATTAAAAAAGAAAAAAATTTAAAAGTCCATTTAAATAGAAAAGTTCTATGTATTCCTTATCATCTTCTTTTCATTTTTAACTTCTCATTTTCCTCTGCAAATGATGAGCTAATTAGGAGTTTCTTGTATCTGTCTCCTGCTTGTCATCTCTGCCCAGTATGTGAATCAGCATATTCTTTTTATAGATGACTAAGTTTTATGTGTCAACTGGATGAGGCTACAGCTCACAGATATTTAATGATACACAAATACAGGCAAAGCCAGAATTGATTAGGAGGTGTGGTACACGTACAGTCAACTCACTCTGAGACACATAACCTCAATAATGTGGGAGGTGTTGCCTAATCAGAGAGAGGGGGGAAAAGACAGCTCTTGATACTAAATCCTTTTAGTCTGGAGACTAAATCAAGATTGCAGAATCAATTTGTGCTTGAGATTTCCCTGTATATTTTAGATTTCCTAACTCCCATATTTTGTGATCAATCCCTGGACACACACATATTCTCTCTCTCTCTCTCTCTCTCTCTTTCTCTCTCTCTCTCTCTCTCTCCCTGCCCCCCAAATCCCATTCCCATTCCTGAGGACCCCTCCTGTTGTACAGGAGCTCTTCTTTCTCTATCCTAAGCTCCCTTTTAGTTTTCTTGCTGCTGCAGCTGACTGAAGCAACTTAAAGACAGAAGGTTTATATTGGCTTGAGGTTTGGGGGCACAGTACATCGTGCAGGAGCACTAGGCAGCTGGTTATTACATTGACCCATAGTCAAAAGGAAAAGCAATAAGAATGCTGCTGTTCCACCTATTTTTCTTTATTCAGCCCAAGACCCCAGCTGAGGAATGGCACCATCCACATTTAGGGTGGGCCTTCTCATGCCAACTAACTAAACCCATGAAATTCTTCACAGATATGTCCAGATATATCCCCTTTTCATGGTGATCATAAATCTGTCAAGCTGACAATCAGTATTAACTATCACAATCCCTTTGGATGTGGGTGGCCTGTGTGATCTTCTTGCACTACAGGAATATGTTTCAGAGCCAGGGTCATATGAAGCCACGCAGCCTCTACCTGGGTCTCTTGGGACACTTTCTTTTAGATCCTGGCTTCTATGTTGTAAGTATATGTCTGGTAAGTTGCTTCAGATAAACTCCCAGTTAACAACCAACTTCAACTTCATGCAGAAGAGACCAACCTTGGATGTCAAGCCTTGTGAGGCTGATACATAACTCTATCCTATAGTCATTGTGTTGACAAGAGACTATCCAACTTAGAACTTCCCATATAGAGCCAGTCTATATAGGAGAAACATGAGAAGTAGTAAGTTACCATTCTTTTAAGTCTCTAAGTTTTTTTTTTGGGGGGGGGTTATCATGCAATAGCATATAATCAGGACATACATGAACAGCTTTTATATTTTGTATTGTTTCCAACCCTAAGTCATGTTTGCATTTGTTGCAACCAAAGATATTATTCTGAGGACTTGAAGAAAAATATTTTTTCTTGAAACTATTTGTATTAGTCACTTTTCTGTTGCTGTGATAAAACCACCATGACCAAGGGAACTTATCAAAGGAAGATTTTATTTAGGCTTATGATTGATGGTTCCAGGGAATTAGAGTCCATTGTGGTGGGAGGCATGGTGGCCGGGTCTGGAGCAGAAAGCCGAAGTTCGCATCCCGCAATGAGCACAGGAAGTCAAGAGAAAGAGACTGGAGTCTGACAAGGCTTGTTGAACTCACTAAGCCTGCCACCGATGACTTACTTCCTCCAGCATGGCCACACCTTTTAAGACCTCCCAGAACAGTGCCACCAACTGGAGACAAAATGTCTGAATACTTAAAGCCTAAGGGGGATACTCTCATTCAAACCACCACACTATTCAAGGACAGAATGCAACTATTCAAATGATTGTTTAATTTTGTCAAATCTTTCTCATAAGATAGTAATAAAAGTTCTGCAGAGAACTCATGAGATCCTCTCTTTGTTGATAAATGTTCTCTAAAGTCATCGTTGAATGAATGTGGCTCACCTATCAAGGTAATGAGTCTGGCGGGGACATGTTTTACACTTAATCATGAATATTCAAAAGGGACGAATATACTTTAAATCACTTGGAAATTCCCTGAAAATGGAAATACTGAAAAACATGTTATGCATTTCCTGCCTCACCTGGGCGCCCCCAGCCCCTGGAGGATCAGCACACTGTTAGGCCAGTGTGTTTTGTGACAGTTGCAGTGGCTTTTCCTTGAAGTCTGCACATGCCTCCTATTTGTTGCTTTTTAAACACCCAGCCAGGGGTGAGCAATGGACCAGGAATGAGACTGAGAAGAGCAAAGGAGGGAGAGAGACATTGAAATCTGAAATGAAGGCTCACACAGAGATGCTGAACATGGCAACCCGAATGCCCCTGGGCTTCTGATTTGCCTGTGGTGGTTCACCCTTCACACTTACAGGGTAATCCCATTTAAATCCCCTTTTTGATATTTTATTCTACAGTAGTAGGTTTCTGTATGGCATTTCAAAGGTCTTTAGTGTTTGTTACTCTTCCCTACCCCCTCTTCCATCTCACCACCTCGTTTAATCCTTCCTGTTACATATTTCTCTATCCCCCTTTATGCTCTCTCATTCTATCCTCCTTTCCGTGAACCCCCCCCCCCCCCGACCCATGGTCTGTTACTAGTTTTCTGGGTATTCTAACACACATATCTAAAAACTCTTTTTCAAGTTTTTGTTCAGTGAAGTCCTGTAGTCTGCCCCCAAACCTTACAGGGTATTAAATTGCTCTCAGTCATCCCCAGAACTTGATGATAAGATTTTATTGCTCAGGACACCATATGCCTGAGTCAAGGAGAAAACAAACTGGTAACAACCTGGAAATTTCATCCCTATTGGTTAGCTTTCTTAGTGCTAGAAGGTTCCATGCATGCTGCTGAAGGAGAAAAGTTAGCAACAGTCTTTCTGAGTTGTTAACCCTGTGAGCTATAATAATAACTGGCCTGGCAAGATATGCCCACTGCTGTAATAGAGGCACAAATGTTACTAGAGTAATCAACCACTTTCTGATTGGATTTAAAGCCCACTGTACAAGATGAGGCCATACATCAAACTGATAACTAGGCCAAGAACCTGTGCCTAGCTAACTTTGGGGGGAGGCCCTAGGGTACTATTATTGTGCTAAATAGACATAGTAATAAAATCTCCCCTAAGTTCTTATCTTTCTACCTACAGAGTAGTGCATCTCTCAACCCTCATCAGAAAAGTTTCAATTGGAGTAGAGGGTAATACAGAGACCCACAGCCAGTCAATATGCAAAGAATAAGAGACGATGGGATGCTCAGCTCTAAACGAGACACCTGCATCACACCTGTTCCCCTGACAGTGCAGACCTTCATGGAAGAGGGGGTGGAAAGGTTTTAGAAGCCAGTGGCAGTCAATGTCTATAGCAAAATAGTATCAGCCAGACATGACAGCACATGGACCCATGGTGGTAGTGACCGTACACCCAACACGTGTACAAGATGAAGATCACGACAGCCCAAATCCCAGCACGGATGCAGGATGAACTTCTACCCATATCTGAAGAGTTGCTGACAATTGATGGCTGGTAGGGGAGGATCAGTTTTCTTCAGCAATGGAGCTGCACAGAAGCTCTCCAGTAGACAGTACCATACCCATGCAGGACTAAGTTACTCACTGGGAATTTTAAAAAAAGAAAGGGGGGGGGTGGAGAGATGGCCTAGAGTTTAAGAGTGCCGACTGACCCGGGTTAGATCCCAGCACCCACATGGTGGCTGAGAACCATCCATAACTCCAATTCCAGGAGAACTCCAGTTCCAGGGGAATCCGACGCCCTCTTCTGACCTCCGCGGCATTGCACGACACGGGTACACAAACCTACATGCAGACAGTACATTCATACACATAAAAAATAAATAAATTAATTAATTAAAAAAAAAGGGGGGTGCACATGAAGTTGGGAGGGAAAAGTGGTGGGGCAATAAGGAATGCATGGGAGGGGAGGAATGGGGTGTGCATTTGATCCAAACATGGTATATCAATGTGCACATATTAAATAAAGTATTTTTAAGTACAAAATGGTGTCTTATGATTAGCTGTTTGGTATGTCCAATACATAAGATGATACTAAAGAATGTCATACATAAAACACATCAAACAATGGCATTTCAAGTTTATTCCTTCTCATGGGCTTAAAAATACAATGTCTAAAATGAAAACTCAATGATAAATTATTATTATGATACCACACTATTTACAAATTTATGTAATATACATTTAATTCATGAAAAGTGGACAGTACTCTGAAAAAACTAAAGGCAATAAAGATGATCATTTTTTTCACCAATTATTAGGGTTGTAAAATAAAATTTAGTGTTGCTGGAAAGTAGGTGAATTCATGGGTAAAGAATTAATTCATACAGAAATTATTAAATTAATTCTGACAGATTTCTCATTACAATGGGCCCAGAGCAGGGCTCTGAGAATCTTAACTCTCATTAGCTCACATATCCTCGAGTGACGGGTCTACCTTTTTGTACACATGGCAATACCAAGCAGAGGGTTGACGTTTCTAGTATGGTTCACAGCTATAGTCATGAGTGAGCTTGCATGCACTGAGACTTGCTCTTGGACCAGAAAACATTTTACTGTGTCTTCTTCAATTAAAAAATGAATAAAATTATGGACTTTAATGTGGAAACAAAATAACAAGACCAAGTGTCCAACAAGGTGATGCTGCCAACCCCCAGCTTTGCAAGGAGCCAGGCTGCACCTCTTCATCTTTGCCAAAAGTTGCACAAGGGATAGGCTTCTACTTTTCATAGTTTGAGAGTCCCTTCCTCCAGAATCTGCTGACAGAATACTTATTTGTTATTTGTTGCCTGCTGATCCTGTGCTTAGGATCTGGCAAGCTACCCAGTGCCCTCCTGGCAGTTTGCAACTGAGACTGACAAATACCCAGTTATAAAATCCTGTACCTAAAAAGGCAGTTAACTTTCCAGTGGACAGAGGCACTTAGCATGTTAACTCGGCCTCTATCTCAAACTAAAGCAGCTTTCCAGGGTCCTGCTTTAGAAGCCAATGACCATTTGTTTCTCCAGATCCTGGAGTCCCCTGAGAGCAAAGTGTCCTATTCCCATCTACCCTGGACAAAGGCAGAGAAGTGGACTCCTGCTGCTCTAAATCTTGGTCTTTCTTTTATTTATTATTACTATTATTAATATTAATATTTTTGGTATTGCTGAGACAGGGTCTCCATGTAGCCCCAGCTGGACTGGAACTCACTATGTAGACCAGGCTGGCCTTGAACTCACAGAGATCTGCCTGCCTCTGCCTCCTGAGTGCTGGAACTAAAGTCAGGTACTAATACGCCTGGATTTATTATTTTTATTTTATGTACATAAGTGTATTGCCTGCATGTAGGTAGATGCACCCATATCATACAATGCCTGAGGAGGTCAGAAGAGGGTTCGGATCTCCTATAACTAGAGTTTAAGGACTTTTGTTAGCCACCATGTGGATCTGAACCCTGGTCTTCTTCAAGAACAGCAAGTGCTCTTAACCGATGAGCCATCTCTATAGTCTCGAAGTCTTGATCTTTCTAATGCACAACCAGAGTTGGTGAGTGAGAAAGAAATGGAGTTCAATGGTTATAATGGATTTTGAGGTTAATATGCTTAAGTAAAGAGGCTCATGATTTTCCCATCACTTAAGTCAACTCAGGTTGAAATAATCGGATAACATACCATAAAACAGCTTGCTGACTTCCCAGCCCCACAGTGCTCAGTAACTACCCAAAGTTGCTGTGAGGCTTCTTTTTCCATGGGAAAACACCAAATGGCAGATGAGACCAGTGCAGACTTGGGGGCCCACACCAGGAAGGCCAGGGCAGATTCTGCTGAAGACTCAGTAGCATCTTCAGGGCTGCAGTTGAGGCCATGGGATTGTGGATCCTGGTCACCAACCTGGGTTGCCTGGACAAGGGTATGAGGAGATCTACCCACTCTGCCAGCACATGAAGGAATCTGAGATTACTGACTTCTTCCTGGGAGCATCCCTTAAAGATGAAGTTCTAAAGATCCTGCCAGTACAGAAGCAGACTTTCAAGGTGCCAGGCCACTGTGCGTCTGTACAAGTGGCCTCATCGCTGCTCCCAGAGGCACTTGGCATCATCTCTGTCCCCTTGTCCAAGAAGCTGCTGCTGCTGCTGCTGCTGCTGCTGCTACTGCTTCTGCTGCTGCTACTGCTGCAGGTTAGTGTACCGGTGACTGCTACACTCCTAACTTATTAGTGGCTGCTTAAATACCTAATATATCTAATTGCTTGTTCTCATAGTAGAATCGAAAGGTTATTCCTGGACAAACTGTCAGCCCTGAAAGGAAAACCGCCAGAAATTGACCAGAGTCCCAGTCAACAGCTCCAGAAGAGAGGTGGGACTGTTTTACCTCTCATCCACCTGTGCCCCTTTTTCTAAGCCTGAGGAGAACAACCTGTGCGGAAGAGGGGGCGTGGTCAGCTTAAATGTAAGGGCTAGCGTTGGGATGTGAAAGTGAAACTACAGCAAGGTAGTCTGGGACACTCATTGATCAAACTTGATTGAACAAACAAACCTGTCACCCCCACTGGATGGTGGGGCTGTAGGTGGTTGGGGCACAACAGCCTGCAGATAGGTTTTGCAAGAAGGAGCTTGTACTCAGGCATGTTATCACTTATAGCTAAAAATAAAAAAAAAAAACTGAGAGAAAGATGCAGGACATTATGGGCAGAATGCATGCTCTTGGAGGGGTGGGGGTGGGGGGAGGGAAAGGAAAAAAAAAAAAAAACTAAAAAAAAAAAACGAAGAAAAATGTAATGAAATTGGCACAAGCATCAATAAAAATAATTATAAAAAAATAATAAATCCAGGCGTATTAGTACCTGACTTTAGTTCCAGCACTCAGGAGGCAGAGGCAGGCATGATCTCTGTGAGTTCAGTCCAGCCTGGTCTACATAGTGTCCAGTCCAGCTGGGGCTACATGGAGACTCCTGTCTAGCAATTACCAAAAAGAATTAATATTAATAATAGTATAATAAATAAAGAACCAAGCTTTAGAGCAGCAGGAGTCCACTTCTCTGCCTTTGTCCAGGGTAGATGGGAATAGGACACTTTGCTCTCAGGGGACTCCAGGATCTGGAGAAACAAATGGTCATTGGCTTCTAAAGCAGGACCCTGGAAAGCTGCTTTAGTTTGAGATAGAGGCCGAGTTAACATGCTAAGTGCCTCTGTCCACTGGAAAGTTAACTGCCTTTTTAGGTACAGGATTTTATAACTGGGTATTTGTCAGTCTCAGTTGCAAACTGCCAGGAGGGCACTGGGTAGCTCGCCAGATCCTAAGCACAGGATCAGCAGGCAACAAATAACAAATAAGTATTTCTGTCAGCAGATTCTGGAGGAAGGGACTCTCAAACTATGAAAAGTAGAAGCCTATCCCTTGTGCAACTTTTGGCAAAGATGAAGAGGTGCAGCCTGCCTCCTTGCAAAGCTGGGGGTTGGCAGCATCACCTTGTTGGACACTTGGTCTTGTTATTTTGTTTCCACATTAAAGTCCATAATTTTTATTCATTTTTGTATATTGAAGAAGACACAGTAAAATGTTTTCTGGTCCAAGAGCAAGTCTCAGTGCATGCAAGCTCACTCATGACTATAGCTGTGAACCATACTAGAAACGTCAACCCTCTGCTTGGTATTGCCATGTGTACAAAAAGGTAGACCCGTCACTCGAGGATATGTGAGCTAATGAGAGTTAAGATTCTCAGAGCCCTGCTCTGGGCCCATTGTAATGAGAAATCTGTCAGAATTAATTTAATAATTTCTGTATGGAATTAATTCTTTACCCATGAATTTCACCTTACTTCCAGCAAAAACACTAAATTTTATTTTACAATCACGAATAACTGGCTGAAAAAAATGATCATCTTGATTGCCTTTAGTGTTTTTCAGAGTACTGTCCCACTTTTCATGAATTAAATGTATATTGACATAAATTTGGTAAATAGTGTGGTATCATAATAATAATTTATGCATTGAGTTTTTTCATTTTAGACATTGTATTTTAAGCCCATGAGAAGGAATAAACTTGAAATGCCATTGTTTGATGTGTTTTATGTATGACATTCTTTAGTATCATCTTATGTACTGGACATACCAAACAGCTAATCATAAGACACAACCATTTTGTACTTAAAAATACTTTATTTAATAGTGCACATTGATATACCTGTTTGGATCAAATGCACACCCCATTCCTCCCCTCCCATGCATTCCTTATTGCCCCACCACCCCCCCCCCCCCCCCTCCCCCCCCCCTCCCCCCCCCCCCCCCCTCTTTTCCTCCCAACTTTTTTTTTTTTGCACCCCCATTTTTTTTTTCTTTAATAATAATTTATTTATATTTTTTGTGTATGAATGTACTGTCTGCATGTAGGTTTGGTGTACCCGTGTCGTGCAATTCGCGGAGGTCAGAAGCGGCGTCGGATTCCCCTGGAATGGAGTTCTCCTGGAATTGGAGTTATGGATGGTCTCTCGGCCACTCATGTGGTGTGGTGTCCTATACCGGTACAGTGTTCCTCTTACAACTAGAGCCATCTCCTCCCCCCCCCCCTTTCTTTTTTTAAAATCCCAGTGAGTAACTTAGTCCTGCATGGGTATGGTACTGTCTACTGGAGAGCTTCTGTGCAGCTCCATTGCTGAAGAAAACTGATCTCCCCTACCAGCCATCAATTGTCAGCAACTCTTCAGATATGGGTAGAAGTTCATCCTGCATCCGTGCTGGGATTTGGGCTGTCGTGATCTTCATCTTGTACACGTGTTGGGTGTACGGTCACTACCACCATGGGTCAATGTGCTGTCATGTCTGGCTGATACTATTTTGCTATAGACATTGACTGCCACTGGCTTCTAAAACATTCCACCCCCTCTTTCCATGAAGGTCTGCACTGTCAGGGGAACAGGTGTGATGCAGGTGTCTCGTTTAGAGCTGAGCATCCCATCGGCTCTTATTCTTTGCATATTGGACTGGCTGTGGGTCTCTGTATACCCTCTACTACTCAATTGAAACTTTTCTGATGAGAGGTTGAGAGATGACTAACTCTATAGGTAGAAAGATAACGAACTTAGGGGAGATTTTATTACTGTGTCTATTTAGCACAATAATAGTACCCTAGGGCCTCCCCCCAAAGTTAGCTAGGCACAGGTTCTTGGCCTAGTTATCAGTTTGATGTATGGTCTCATCTTGTACAGTGGGCTTTAAATCAATCAGAAAGTGGTTGGACTACTCAAGTACTTTGGCCCATTACAGCAGTGGGCATATCTTTCAGGACTGTCTTATATATTAATATGATAATAATAAAAAGAAAGCCTCCAACAAGGGTTAACAACTCAGAAAGACGGTTGTCTAACTTTTCTTTCCTTCAACAGTCATGCATGGAACCTTCTAGCACTAAGAAAGCTAACCAATAGGGATGAAATTTCCAGGTCTTTACCAGTTTGTTTTCTCCTATGACTCAGGCATATGGTGTCCTGAGCAATAAAATCTTATCATCAAGTTCTGGGGATGACTGAGAGCAATTTAATACCCTGTAAGGTTTGGGGGCAGACTACAGGACTTCACTGAACAAAAACTTGAAAAAGAGTTTTTAGATATGTGTGTTAGAATACCCAGAAAACTAGTAACAGACCATGGGTCGGGGGGGTGGGGGGTGTTCACGACAGTAGATAGAAATGAGAGAGCATAAAGGGGGATAGAGAAATATGTAACAGGAAGGATTAAACGAGGTGGTGAGATGGAAGAGGGGGTAGGGAAGACGGTAGGAAGGGTGGAGAGTACAAACACTAAAGACCTTTGAAATGCCATACAGAAATACCTACTACTGTAGAATAAAATATCAAAAAGGGGATTTAAATGGGATTACCCTGTAAGTGTGAAGGGTGAACCACCACAGGCAAATCAGAAGCCCAGGGGCATTCGGGTTGCCATGTTCAGCATCTCTGTGTGAGCCTTCATTCCAATTCAATGTCTCTCTCCCTCTCTCTTGGCTCTTCTCAGTCTCATTCCTGGTCCATTGCTCACCCCTGGCTGGGTGTTTAAAAAGCAACAAATAGGAGGCATGTGCAGACTTCAAGGAAAAGCCACTGCAACTGTCACAAAACACACTGGCCTAACAGTGTGCTGATCCTCCAGGGGCTGGGGGCGCCCAGGTGAGGCAGGAAATGCATAACATGTTTTTCAGTATTTCCATTTTCAGGGAATTTCCAAGTGATTTAAAGTATATTCGTCCCTTTTGAATATTCATGATTAAGTGTAAAACATGTCCCCGCCAGACTCATTACCTTGATAGGTGAGCCACATTCATTCAACGATGACTTTAGAGAACATTTATCAACAAAGAGAGGATCTCATGAGTTCTCTGCAGAACTTTTATTACTATCTTATGAGAAAGATTTGACAAAATTAAACAATCATTTGAATAGTTGCATTCTGTCCTTGAATAGTGGTGGGTGGTTTGAATGAGAGTATCCCCCTTAGGCTTTAAGTATTTCAGACATTTGTCTCCAGTTGGTGGCACTGTTCTGGGAGGTCTTAAAAGGTGCGCAGTGCTGGAGGAAGTAAGTCATCAGTGGCAGGCTTAGTGAGTTCAACAAGCCTTCAGACTCCAGTCTCTTTCTCTTGACATTACTGTGCCATGACGGATGTCGAACTTCGGCTTTTTGCTCCAGACCCGGCCACCAATGCTTCCCACCACAATGGACTCTTAATTCCTGGAACCATCAATCATAAGCCTAAATAAGCTCTTTCCTTTGATAAGGGTTTCCCTTGGTCATGGTGGTTTTTATCACAGCAACAGAAAAGTTGAATACAATAGTTTCAAGAAAAAATATTTTTCTTCAAGTCCTCAGAATTAATTATC
This sequence comes from Rhizomys pruinosus, assembly GCA_009823505.1. Classification (NCBI taxonomy): domain Eukaryota; kingdom Metazoa; phylum Chordata; class Mammalia; order Rodentia; family Spalacidae; genus Rhizomys; species Rhizomys pruinosus. Next base: position 1,476,642 of record VZQC01002595.1, on the reverse strand, counting down.
TTTGCGTTGCAAACAAATGCAAAATGACTTAGGTTGGAAACAATAACAAAATATAAAAGCTGTTCATGTATGTCTGATTATGATATGCATGGCATGATAACCCCCCCACAAAAAAAAACTTAGAGACTTAAAAGAATGGTAACTTACTACTTCTCATGTTTCTCCTATATAGACTGGCTCTATATGGGAAGTTCTAAGTTGGATAGTCTCTTGTCAACACAATGACTATAGGATAGAGTTATGTATCAGCCTCACAAGGCTTGACATCCAAGGTTGGTCTCTTCTGCATGAAGTTGAAGTTGGTTGTTAACTGGGAGTTTATCTGAAGCAACTTACCAGACATATACTTACAACATAGAAGCCAGGATCTAAAAGAAAGTGTCCCAAGAGACCCAGGTAGAGGCTGCGTGGCTTCATATGACCCTGGCTCTGAAACATATTCCTGTAGTGCAAGAAGATCACACAGGCCACCCACATCCAAAGGGATTGTGATAGTTAATACTGATTGTCAGCTTGACAGATTTATGATCACCATGAAAAGGGATATAATCTGGAAATATCTGTGAAGAATTTCCATGGGTTTAGTTATTTNTGCCTGCATGTAGGTAGATGCACCCATATCATACAATGCCTGAGGAGGTCAGAAGAGGGTTCGGATCTCCTATAACTAGAGTTTAAGGACTTTTGTTAGCCACCATGTGGATCTGAACCCTGGTCTTCTTCAAGAACAGCAAGTGCTCTTAACCGATGAGCCATCTCTAAAGTCTAGAAGTCTTGATCTTTCTAATGCACAACCAGAGTTGGTGAGTGAGAAAGAAATGGAGTTCAATGGTTATAATGGATTTTGAGGTTAATATGCTTAAGTAAAGAGGCTCATGATTTTCCCATCACTTAAGTCAACTCAGGTTGAAATAATCGGATAACATACCATAAAACAGCTTGCTGACTTCCCAGCCCCACAGTGCTCAGTAACTACCCAAAGTTGCTGTGAGGCTTCTTTTTCCATGGGAAAACACCAAATGGCAGATGAGACCAGTGCAGACTTGGGGGCCCACACCAGGAAGGCCAGGGCAGATTCTGCTGAAGACTCAGTAGAATCTTCAGGGCTGCAGTTGAGGCCATGGGATTGTGGATCCTGGTCACCAACCTGGGTTGCCTGGACAAGGGTATGAGGAGATCTACCCACTCTGCCAGCACATGAAGGAATCTGAGATTACTGAATTCTTCCTGGGAGCATCCCTTAAAGATGAAGTTCTAAAGATCCTGCCAGTACAGAAGCAGACTTTCAAGGTGCCAGGCCACTGTGCGTCTGTACAAGTGGCCTCATCGCTGCTCCCAGAGGCACTTGGCATCATCTCTGTCCCCTTGTCCAAGAAGCTGCTGCTGCTGCTGCTGCTGCTGCTGCTACTGCTGCAGGTTAGTGTACCGGTGACTGCTACACTTCATCCAGGGCCTGCACTGCCACCCTGGGCAACTTCACCAAGGCCACCTCAGATCTCATCCCTAAGACCTAGAGCTATCTGACCCCAACCTCTGCAATTTGTGTTCACCAAGTCTCCCTATCAGGAATTCACCTAGCAGCCTGTGAAAACCCACACCAGAAGTCTCTGCACAGAGGACCCAGGATCTATCTCTGGCTGCCACATAGGGTTTTTATATGAGAAAAATAGGTGAACTATGTCTGAAAAAAATCATATGTAAAAGGTTTAAATTCATCAGGATGTTTAAAACATAACCACGTGTTACTCATTGAATTCAAGCTCTCTATGAAAGATGTCAACACTGTTATAGTCATGTATTAAAGAAACTATAACTAGACTCAGTCTCTCCTGCTGTTCTACTTTGTCTTCCATTGCTGTGACAAACACTCTGACCAACACCAACTTGGGGAGGAAAGGGTTTATTCAGTTTATATCTCTCAGGTCACAGTCCATCACTCAGGGAGCCCAAGGCAGGAACTCAGGTCAGGAACCTGGAGGCAGGAGCTGAAGCACAGGCCATGGAGGAATGCTGTTCACTGGCTTGCTCCCCTGGCTCATGCCCAGCCTGACTTCTTATATGGTACACAACAACCTACCCAGGGTGGCACCACTCATTGTGGGCTGAGCCCTCCCACACTGCTCGACAATCAGACAATACTCCACAGATGTGGCCACAGGCCAGTCCAATGGAGCCAATTCCCCAATTGAGGCTCCCTCAACCCAGGTGTGTCAAGTTGACACTAAAGCTATCCAGCACACCTGCTAAGGAAACACATTACCAAACTCTATCAATGTTAATTATGTGTACAACCTGATCTGACAATTTGGAAACAGATGATAGCTAATTTCCAAGGAGGGCAGTTTAAAATAAACCAAACAATCTAAGACATTGATAAGAACCTGTCAAAAGTGGCCCAGTCAGCCTGTGCCATGTAATAAGGGTGGGCCCTCTGCTTAAACCCACACAAAGAAAACAAATTCATGATAACCAATACATTTTTGTTGGTTTGTTGTTTCATTCATTCATTCATTCATTCATTCATTTGAGACAGGGTTTCCCTATTGCCCCAGCTGGCCTGGAACTCTCTAAATAGACCAGGCTGGCCAGATCTCACAGAAATCTGCTTGCCTGTTCTTCCTGAGTGCTGGGATTAAAGGCCTGCAACCACCAGGACAGGTCTAACACGAGTTCGTTTGTTTTTCACTGTTTCCTTCAACCAGCTAAAGTTGCCTTAAAAATGAATGATTTGCCAGCAGAATTCCTTTCTGTTTTGTCAAGTGGCTCATAAATCAATACTAAAAGCCAATTAAAGCTTTGAAATCCCATTTGGTAATTTGTTGTTGTTGTTGTTGCTATTAACATACAATTTCCATCACAGACTCAACTCTAGGTTACCTCGATCCCTGCAACTTTCGATAACATAGACATTAAAAAACTGGGCCTTAGCCAGGTATGCCTTTAATCCCAGCACTTGGGAGGCAGGTGGATCTCTGTGAGTTCAAGGCAGGTCTAGTCTACATAGCAAGTTCCTGGCTAGCTGGGACTACAGGGAAACCCTGTCTCAAAATGACCAAAAAAGCTTAAAAATCTGAGCCTTGGAAAAAAAAAAGACTTCTGTCTCAGAATCACAACTTATTTGCACGTGGCCTGCCTGCCACCCTCTAGCAGGAACTCCCAATGGCTCTAAAAAATGCAGAATACTCTAGAGATGAAAGAAAACCTGGTGCTCAGTCAGCAACTGTGACCTGAAATGGGAACTTGGAAAGTAGAATATTTCTTTTGCTACTAATGCCATAAGGATGTTTCAACCAACTTGTGAAAGTATCTCAACTCAGTATACATTTCAGTATACATTTGGATGTGTTTAACTGCAGCCATTAAAGCATGCTGTCATGACAGGAAAGTTTCAGATCAATAAAAAGGATGCAAAATTATATTTAATGATGTGAGAAATGTTTAAGAATTGATAGTTCCCGGGCGTGGTGGCGCACGCCTTTAATCCTAGCACTTGGGAGGCAGAGGCAGGCGGATCTCTGTGAGTTCAAGGCCAGCCTGGTCTACAGAGTGAGTTCCAGGACAGCTGGGAGACCCTGTCTCGAAAATACCACAAAAAAAAAAAAAAAAAAAGCATTGATCACTTATAACCAAAACACGGGCTCAACTGATCAAGGGAAATGTCACTAAGGTGCGTTGGCCTGGGGCGGGGGGATGAAGAGATAAAGGAAGAGCAGACATGAAAATCAGGAGGGTGTTGAAGGACTAGGAGAACAAGTAAAAAGACCAACAGTGCTGTGTGTCCACCACGAGCCACTTTTAGAATGTCTACATTTCCAGCACGAACCTTGGACTCATGCCCTCACAGTTCCCTGCCTCTCTCTGTCCACACTCGCTCCACACTCTTCAGACTTACCAGCATCCAATCCCTAAGTGTCCCTCCCTTGGAGTTTTTGAGTTCGTCCTTCTGTCCTGTATATGGTCCAGTGTGTGTGTGTGTGTGTGTGTGTGTGTGTGTGTGTGTTGCGGTCTATCAGAAAGGGGAGGGGAGGTGTGGATTAGGGTCTCTCACTCCGAACAGCTCTTTCTGCCCATGTGTCTGAAGTCACATTCTCTAGGGTGATTCCTCATTTGCAATCTCATGTTTACCTTCCAATCAACCAAGATCAGATGTCTTTTAGAAAAAATCATGTGTGCCTAACAGCATTTTTTTCAGTTATCAAACTAACTGAAGTGCTTCATTTACTCATTTTTTTGAATTTTTATTCTATTTATTTATTTTTTTTATGTGTATGAATGTATTGTCTGCATGCAGGTCTGCGCACCCGTGTCGTGCGATGCCGCGGAGGTCAGAAGACGGTCTCGGATTCCCCTGGAACTGGAGTTCTCCTGGAACCGGAGTCACAGACGGTTCTCAGCCGCCATGTGGGTGCTGGGGATCGAACCCGGGTCCTCTGCAAGAGCGGTCGTCGCTCTTAACCGCTAGGCCATCCCTCCAGCCCCTACTCATTTGTTTTGATCTAGTTGGTAGTCTAAAACAAAAAGAGATAACTTTTTCTGAACAACAGTGGCTCAGCATTGGATGGAATAGTATCACCCAAAATAGCCATGCTAAAATCTGAATTCCTAGATGTGGACCTTATTTGGAAAAGAAGACTCTGTGAATGAGGTCATTAGGTCATATTGGTTGCCATGAGCCTTAATCCAGTGTCTGTCAGGTCCAAGAGGGCACTTTGGACCCAGGAACCTTGAGGGCAAAGGGAGGGAGACCACACTTTGAATTCAGTGCAGAGAGCAGCATCCACGAGACAATGAGTGCCAGTGTTTGCAACCAAGGAAGCAGAACGAGGGAGGACAGGTCCTTCTCAAGAGCATTTGGAGAGAGGATGGACATGGTGATATCCTGTCTCAGACGCAGCCTTTAGATGTGTGACCAGAAGCTTCTGCTGTGTGCAGCCACTCAAGCTGGTAGGACGGCTGCAGGTAATGAACTTGCAAAGGCGCCATCCAATCTACTGAAATGACAGTCTTTACTATAGAACATATTTTCAAAGAAAAATATTTTAATTGTCATAGTATTCTGAGTACATTATTGCTAGTGTACCTAATGCCCTCTTCATAAGTGATTGTCAAACAATTAAGAACAGTTGGATTTAAGGAAATACTAATAATGAATCTGTGCTGGATAGCTTTAGTGTCAACTTGACACACCTGGGTTGAGGGAGCCTCAATTGGGGAATTGGCTCCATTGGATTGGCCTGTGGCCACATCTGTGGAGTATTGTCTTGATGATCGAGCAGTGTGGGAGGGCCCAGCCCACGATGAGTGGTGCCACGCTGGGCAGGTTGTTGTGTACTGTATAAGATGGCAGGCTGGGCATGAGCCAGGGGAGAAAGCCAGTGAATAGCATTCCTCCATGGCCTGTGCTTCAGCTCCTGCCTCCAGGTTCCTGCCCTGAATTCCTGCCTTGGGCTCCCTGAGTGATGAACTGTGACCCAGGAGATGTAAGCTGAATAAACCCTTTCCTCCCCAAGTTGGTGTCGGTCCGAGTGTTTTGTTACAGCAGTGGAAGACAAACTAGAACAGAATCTTTATAATAGCTGATGTTGAGAGTTTACAATAATGGAAGTCTATGCTAGATATTTTACAAATATATTACAAACGTACATGCACATAGGATTTATGCAGATGCAGTTTACTTTATATATTTATACACAAATAAATTTAAATATTTTTATTTCGATTTCAGCACGTTTTTCTTGGGGTCAGATAATGTTCTAGGATTTGATAGCCATGTCTTTGTTATATTCACGCAGCTCTGCCCTTTGGGGCAAAAGCAGCTACAGAAAGATGAAAGCAAATGGTCAAGGGCATGTTTCAATAAAACTTTATTTAAAGAAACAAACAGTGGGCCAGATTTGGCCCTGTGCTGTAGTTTATTGACATAAGGGAAAACTACCTGAGAAAGTTACAGAGTGGTCACAGGAGGAAATGGCGGCTGAAAGGCAAAACCTTGTGCAAAGTCCCACAGCTGGAAGACAATGCCAGGCATGAATCCAGTGGACCCATGGCACAGGCATTCGGTTGTACTATCTCACAAGAAAGAACAATTTCACACTTTTGTCAAAAGCATATTAATTAAATAATGAGTTTTCAGACTCTCCCAATGCCTTTACTGTCTTAGCAAAAAAGAAGTGTGATGATGTATTAGAAGCAAAACAAGAATAGCCTGTTTTTATTAAGTCAAAAAAGAAATTACTGTAAGTGTTCTGAAGAGCTTGCGTATGCCAGAAAAGATCTCAGAAATAAAGATGGAGAGCTATTGGCTGATAGTGCTTCAGACGCTCTGTGAATGAGACCACAGGAATGGTTTAAATGCAAGAAATGGGGAAAGGGCAACTTAACAGATGATTCTTAAAAGATGACCATAAGTAGAGAAAAAGATGCTCAATATCCTTAGCCACCAGGGAAGCCTATCAAAAGTACATTGAGTTTCTATCTTACTCCAGTCAGAATGTCTATTAGGAAAACCAACATCAACAAATGCTGGTGAGGATGTGGGGTAACAGGGCCATATATAGTGCCTCTGAGAAAATTGGTGAAGCCAGTGTGGAAATTGTAGAGGTTCTGCAAAACACTAAACATAGACCTACTATATGATATGGTGATGGTCCTCCTGGGAATACACCCAAAGGAATCTAAGTCAGCAGATCACAGGACACCTGCACTTCGGTATTTACAGCAACACTATTCACAATAGGCAGGTCACAGAATCAACCTTGTTACGTGCAGTCAACAGAAGAGAATGGACACAGGAAGTCTGGTGTACAGACAAGAGAGCAGTACTCAGCCAGGAAAAAGAACATGATTATGTCATTTGCAGGAAACTTGGTAGAATTGGAGATCATCATATTAAGAGAAATAACCTGGACTCAGGAAAACAAGTGGTGGGTTTTTTTTTTTTTCATTCTTACATGTGGAACCCAGATTAAACACACACACACACACACACACACACACACACACACAACATGAAAGAAGAGAAGAGATTAGTAGAGTGGGGAATGGGAGTAGTTGAGGGTAATGGTGAATACGATTAAAGTACATGTTACACTTGAATGACAATGTCACATGAAACCCCCATTGGTTTATACAATGAACACATTCTAAAAAAAAAAAAAAAAAGATTAACAGGAACCAATAAAGGTCTGCTGCACATTTCAACATTCCTATTTGTTTTCTGGCTGAAAAAGCAATTACAAGGATTCCTCTAAAATTCCCTGAATCGGAAGAACAGGAAAGGCATGGCGGCCCAGGGCACAGTCTCTTCCCTCACAAGAGAGCTCCCTGTGGTAAACCTTGGCTGCACCCTGGACTTGGAGATCAAACCCTTCCAACACTTGGCTTTGCCAAATCTTTTTCTCCTCCATGCAGGAATTCTCCAAACTCTCTATTAGTGTTTGATTGGGTATGAAACCATTCTCAGAAGACATGTGAACATTACATTTTCCAAAATTAGTTGAAAGTCATTCAGCATTCCCTATATGCATTCTACGTTTTCAAAGTACCTTTTAGTTAGCTGCTCCTCATGGCTTTGATGGAAACACATCTTTCTGGCAGGATTTAGAACTCTTTAACTGGCAGTCTTAAATAACTAATGTTTTCTTCTTTGCGGCACCCTAGCGTGTCAATGAGGCCTCTCAGAGCTTCTGAATTGGTAACTTTGACTGCCACTTGAGTTTCTTTTAATCACATGTAAATAGCATTTATTTCCCAGAATACAGCTTTAGTTGAACATTTGAAGTAACACTGAGCCAATGGGTACTTCCCTCATTTCCATAATTATCATAAATACACACAAAAGCATAAATAACGTATCAAGAATTAACTTCACCAACATACTTACATAGGACCTAAAACTGCAGACTGTCGGCCACAGCATTTAACTCTCTGCTGAAATGAATGCCACAGACAAATAGGGTTAAATGGGTTAATTAGTCAGCAGTCCCTATTTTTAGTGTAGTATTCAAACTCTGGACACAGATGGGAGAAGAACTCTCACTGAGGGGTAACCTGGCACCTTCAGGGCAGAATTTGCCTGCCTCGGAAGTATCTTTAAAACACTGGGTAACCGATTACACCTCTTCCTCCCCTTTACCTCTCATAATTAGCTGAACACTATTAAGTTAATGCACATTTATCTACAACAATTCAAGTCAGACTGTGAGAGAATCTTTCTAGTCTATAATTACTCTCTAGCATAATTAGCATAATTTCCACTGCACATATTTAATAAAGAAACTGCCATTATGGGTTGGCTTCCCATGTGGAAACTCTTCCAAGGAACATGATGAGGAGACAAAGCCTCCCACTCCTGAACTGCCACAGATGCACAAAGCAGATCTCACTCTGCTTTCTGTGAATGATGAATGCTGGGGAGGGTAACTTCTTCCAGAGGGGAGCGATGGGATTCCCCAACATGCCCTGTCTACCAAGGCACAGGCAAGAAAAGGCTCCTCCTCACTCGTTCCAAGGGGTGATAAGTGGCTTGGTAATCGTGCTATGGGGTGCTGGGATCTCACTGTCTCCTTTACAAATGTCTGTTTGTACTTGATGATTGATGGATCTGGGTCTCCCACAGTCACTTGAGTGCCTGAAATTCAGCCACCACTAGGTGTCGCCAGTCATTAACGGAGGCACAGATGAACTGAGCCCTTTAAGAGATTTTTATTAAGTTGAAAAACCATAAGCAACCAGCTCTCTGTTCTACAGCTCCCTTGTGAGAAACTGATTAACACCACAAGGGAACCAACTTATTTGTCTGGTCCTGAAATGTCAAACCCATACCATGTGATTTAATAAGAATGCTTACATTTGTTAAGGTATGACAGGTTTGCCCTGGTGATAAACAAAATCCCATGACATAAAGCAATGTCTTCAGTTGTGATCCTCACTATATTTTACACAAACATTCTATTGTAAGGGATTCACAAACGGGATGTTTGGGGCCAAGGCTTTAACTAGGTCCTTTCTTGTTTCTGCTGATTTGACGCTCTAATGTGGAAGGGAGGTGGACGTGCAGTTCTGCCCACAGAGGATGAGCCGTGAGGAGAGGATGTCATCATCACTACTCCATGGGCCAGGAAAAAAAAACAAAAACAAAACCAAAAACAAAACTTCATTAAAGGAGTCACAGGGATCAAACGATGGCAAGCAAAAGTCCAGACTGTCAAAGTGGTCCTGACAAGATGGAGGGTGGGGTTCAAAGAACCTGATGAAGGGGTTTTTAAAGATGCCATGGGATACAGGGTGTGGGTCCTTTCTGGGCCAAACATTTACTTTTCCAGATTAGCCAGTTCCATTTTAGTTAGATTTTTATGTATTGTTTCAGTTGTTAAAGGTATAGCTTGAAAGTAACATAATGAGCACATACACAGCATTGTCATACTCTTTATACAAAGCGAAATAAAAAGTGTTATAAAATGAAGCTTCATTGATGTCTTGATAATGTGACTTTAGGAAAACAATTCAGCCACTGAGAGTTCATGTGCAGTGAGCCCCTACATTAGTGACCATGTCCTGGAAATTATGGACAACTTTCTTTCTTTCTATTTTTCTTTTTAACTGAGTTTTGTGTAGTTCATACATAAGTCTTCAGTTAGTCTTAATCGCCTTCATACCCCCTTCTCCACTGGCTCCCTCCCACGACAGCCCCCCTCCCTGGAGTTCACACATTCTGTCATTTGTATTAGGGCCTATGGTGCCAAATTAATTTCCTTGGCCATAACTTAGTGACAATTCGTCCTCTGAGCTCTAGTTAACCTATCCAGAGTCTCACTTTTAAAGAAGGCCAGTTCTTCCTCACTTAACCATAATCAGATGCCAATATTTCTTCAGCTAAAATTTGAGTCTTCTACCCATTTCTGCAGGTCTGTGTTGGGTTTTTGTCTGGTGGAGCCTGCCTGGGTCTTGTGCATGCTGAGATGAACGCCTGCTGTAGGTTCATATGAGCAGGGTCCCAGGAGCTTGTAGGAGTCATTTCCATATGGTCTTACACCACCTCCCTGGCTCTTATAAACCTCCCACCCACTCTCCTACAATGTTCTCTGAGCCCTGGGTGGGTGAAGCTGAACAGAGGCAACCTGTCCATGGAGCCACACTCTGTAGACTCCTAGTCCCCACAGTTTGACCCTTCATGTGCTTTTGAGTTCCTGGCCTCCTGTTGCATAGGTGAGCTTTCTTAAGGAGAGTTAAGAGGTTAATGTCCTCTTGGCTCCTTGTTCTATGTTGTGTGGGCCTTAGGTGTAGAGGTTGCATTGTAGATGTGTCATTTAGGCGTGAGCAATTTGCAGACCATGTCTGTGTGTGTTCAGTTCTGGAACTCTGTACTGTTGTTCATCTGATGCAAAAGAAGCTTCTTTTTGGAGTGGCATCTGAGATATTTGTAAATATAAAGATACATCTTTATAGTTTGTAAGATGTTACCTTAGCCTAGGGATGTGTCAGTCTTGGGGATTTCTCTACAGTACCACACATGAATTTCCTCCCATTAAGTGCTCTTCAAGTCCAATTAATTAGCCACTGATTGGCACTACTGAACCAATGGAGTATGCTATGCTGGTTATGATATGGATATTTGATCTTTTAAATACATTTATTTATTTATTTTATTGTTTTTTTAAAATTTATTCTTTTGGTGTTTTTGAGACAAGGTCTCCCTTTAGTCCCAGCTGGTCTGGAGCTCACTATATAGACCAGGTTGGCCTTGAACTCACAGAGATCTGACTGCCCCTGCCTCCTGAGTGCTGGAATTAAAGGCATGCGTCATCACACCCAGCTTAAAGACAGTTCTTAGCAGCCATGTGGGTACTGGGAATCAAACCCAAGTCCTCTGCAAGAGCAATCGGTGCTCTCAACTGCTGAGCCATCTCTCCAGCCTATGGATATTTGATCTTAAAGATGGTGTTGGACCGTTGATTGACGCCCTGCCTTAGTTGCTTGTATAGGGCTCTCTAAAGCTGTGAGAGCCAGCCTTCAGGAGGAGTGGCTTCCAGATCACTTCCAGCTCCACTGCTCCAATCCAGACTCTGAGGTATGTCCTGTCTTCAGCAACAGGGTCTTACCTTCAGGTTCTGGGAGGAAATCAAGAGCTGTGGCAATAGCCTGAATAGTTTTGGGAGTCTCTTGGACTACCCCGGCGAAGGACTCAAAGGAAGGTTTTTCCTGTCTGGTACTGTTTCTTGTTATGTAGCCTTCAGCTTTGGACATGGGGTCATGTGGAGATATTGTATGTATAATTGTCAATAGATTGTTAGAATAATATGATACCCTCAGGTTCGTTTGTTGTTGTTGTTTTACCCCAGATAGGTACTATTTATCTCTCCTCTCTCCCCATCTCGCTGAGGAATGTGCATACTGACTCTCAAATTTCTTTGCTCCTGCAAATGTTTTCCAGTAGATTTCATAGGTTTCCGAAGAGAGCAGAAGTCAATCAGCAAGGCTCACTTTTCCTTGGTTATGAATTAAATATTCAACCTGCTGCTTTTCTTCATTTTACAAAACTTTTCATGAAAGATATGCAATCTTGATAAACAGCATGACTTCTGGAAGCAGCTGCCAGGGTGGCTGTGGGACCACAAAGTACCTTGGCTCTGTGGAAGGTTACCTGCTCTGCTGAGAAATGTCGGGGGAGGGGTATGGAACTATGGACCATGGCAGAGAAGTGAAAGACTGAAGGAAGGCAGCCTTATTTTGGAAACTGTGGCAGAATTCCTCTCTGGACTTGCCTTTTGGAACTCTTCCCATAGAATGGTTTTTACAGGAACAAGCTTCCCCAACCTTCTACATACACAGGCCCTTATCATCAGCCCCGAAGGCAGACATGCTCAGAGAGTTGGAAGGATGTTGGTCCAGGAACTCCATATGTCACAGAGACTTCCTGTGGGGGTGAGGGGTGGGGAGTAGTACCCCACCTCTGCCTCTGGTTCCCAGGTTACCAGGCAACACACAAGGAGCAGACTCTCCAATCTTAGTTTAAGACTAGAGAGTTTAATCAGGTTTGCCTACAAAGTGATGGCGGGAAGCATACACTCAATTCTTCTTTCCCAACATGGCTGCATGGAGTCCTGGTGTGAATTCTCTGTTCTCTGCCCACAGTGAGAAAATGGTGAGTGACCTCCAGCCTAGTGTGGCAGGGTTTTTATATGCCCCAACATGGCACTGGCTGCTTCCCAGAGTTCTGTGCACCTTAGCAAGCATCCCTTGAATGCAAGCATGGTGGTGGTGGGTGGGGAGGGGTCAGGGAAGCAAAAATCTCAGGAATCTCTCTGCAGGCTTGGCTGTGTCCTTAGCGCCACCCCCCCCTAAGTAAACCAGACTCCATCTTTGTAGTTCTCAGCGTGTCCCACCATAAGTCCCCCTCAAAGAAGTTATATTTTATCCCACATCATAGTACAGCTTGACAATTTTAAACTACAGCTTGAAAATTTTAAAACATGGAGTCTTGAATTATATGATGATGCTAATATTAACCACACAATAATTAATGTCAAAAAGCCTCTCACTAGTTCTGAGCTTTAAATCAGAACAAAACCTCCACAATGAAGTGGACTAATTTTATAACTAAATCCTCAATTTTAGTCAAATTTCAATGAATATTGAAACTTACTGGAATTACTTCCTTCTAGACCTTCTCCAAAGTGGGGCTGTGTTTATTTTGATTTTATTCATAAACAGAAGTGTAAGCATGGTGAGATTTTTTTCTCTGCATTTCTTCTAAAGTTCTAAAACAGATCTAAAGCATATATGCTCACACATTAAAGTGATGTGTTATGTAATCAATATACAGTAATTGATAACTACCCATGAAATACTCCACTTAAACACTACAGGCAGCCTGCCAGGTACATGGTAGTATTTCTATAAGCCTATTACATACACTCAAGGAAAACAATATGGGAAGGGAGAACACAGAACAGAAATGCAGGTGCTTGCACGTTCAGCCTGAAATTCTCATGCTTTTCCAGTGTCAGGTTTCTGGCTGAATTGATTTTTACTCAGCAGGGAAACAATAGGAGCCTGCTTCAACACCTGGCAACATTAGAAGCAGCATTAGGGAGGATCAAGCTCCTTTCTCCCTAAATTAGTGTTCAACATTAGGCTTCAAGGCTGTTTCTCCTAACACTTCCTTTGTGTGGCATTACTGGATTATTGCAACCCAATCCTTAGGACTTATTGCAAGAAAGCTTAAAATAACAGATAAGAAACCATCAATAACATGCTGAGAGAAAAAAACAATGTCTAAGCAAATAACAGTTGGTACAAAAGTCACATCTAACCAAAATACAAACATTTATTGAAAATAAATTGTATGAAATAACAGACTAATAATTATCATGCCTTAGCCCTTAGCAATAAAATGCAAACTAGGTAGGATAAGAAAGGAACAAGCATGCTGTCACTGTGACTTTAGCTGTATGTTGCAAAAGTTTAAAAGAATAGCCAAATGTGAAATATCTACACTGTACTCAACTTGCATGCACCCAATCACAACAATGTATAATTAAGAGAAAAATAAATCACACATAGGGGAAGAGATATACTGTGAGACGCCACTGAATTATTTTAAAAATACCATTTATGATTAATAAAAGTATCTTACTACTCATAAATTATAATGTACAGTTGAAGTCAATGACCATCTACACATATGTATGCATGTAAGGGTATGTGAATACATTTTCACTTAAGGGCTAATACACATAACCATATATTGTATATGCAACATACAACATGTTAACTATCTGAAAAATTTGGTAACAATTAGCTATAAAGACTAAAATTAGATCAGGAGGAAAAAGAGCTTTCTTTGATAATTTTTTTTTTTTTTGGTCTTTTTGAGACAGGGTCTCCCTGTAGTCCCAGCTGTCCTGGAACTCACTCTGTAGACCAGACTGGCCTTGAACTGACAAAGATCCACCTGCCTCTGCCTCCCAAGTGCTAGGATTAAAGGCATGTGCCACCATGCCCGGCTTTTGATAATTTTTAAAAAAATATTTTATTATTTTTATTTTTATGTGTATGAGTGTATTGCCTGCATGATGTATATAAGTGTACCTGTGTTGTGCAATAGCTGTGGAGGTCAGAAGGGGGTGTCATATCACCTGGAACTGTAGTTAAGAATGGCTGTTAGCCCCCACGTGGGTTCTGGGACTTGAACCCAGGTCCTCTGTAAGACCAGTAAATACTCTTAACCTCGGAGCCATCTCTCCAGCTCCCTATTCAATCTTTTAAACTGGTAAAAATTCTCTAAACTAGGTTGACTACCCAATAATGAAATAGATGAATGCTCTTGAAGCACAATGCAACTCTCTCATGAAAACAATATCAAATTTCCTTTGCTTCAAGGAGATTCCAACAGCTACACTACTAAATGATGTCAAGACTTTTGTAAATCAGAGGAAAGTGCTAGAGTACATATGTTATCAATACATTGAAAGAAGGTTAACCCTTCAGTCACAGATAGCTCACCTCCTGTTTTCATAATTCCTGTGGGATAAAAATAAATGACCTTCAGAGACGAACACTGGCAACCATTTAGATGATAAAGAGTAGAACTTGTAGGCCTAGTAAGGAGACATGTTATCCCTCGCTACAATCCCATTCTGCCCATAGTGGCAGACTTTATAGCTATATATAAAATTATCACTATTACAGTGTTATTTTTGAACTTCAATAATAATTTTGTGAAAATCTGTTTTCTTTGGTTATATAAACTTCTACATATTATTCTCAATTTCTCCCTTTGGTCTACAGAGCCTAAAATATGTGCTACTTGACCCTTCACAGAAAGTCTACTGGCTTAAGTATTTGATTAGTTTTCAAAGTTGTTACAGTTATATCTACACACACACACCCATTAGCTCAGAAGCAGTTTGAATACACCCTTCACAACAGTCAGACATATATGTGGATGCACACATGATGTGTATACAAAATGCATGAGTGGCTGAGTTAGAGGCTCCACTCTCCACTGGCTCAAGGAAAAACCCTTTCTCAGAAGAGCCTTCCTAAGCTAAGGTAAGGCAGATGTCTTGTTAAAAATAACTCTGTATTTCTTTTTATTAAGAGGCATAAGCTCAAAGGAAAATTAGGCTTTTCATCCAATAAAATAGCTTTCCCACTCATTCCCCGATGTCCGGGGAGGCTGCACACCTCTGTAGTGGGAGACGCTCTACTTAATGAACATCTCTGTAAGTGAGCACTTCCGGCCTTCCTGGCAACAACAACTGCATTCTGAGCAACTGCCATTTACTGGCCCAGTGGATGGTATTATTGCACAGCCTTGTGCTTATTGCAGTAAGGATACTGTAGTCTGTTTTTCCATTGACATGAAGTGTTATGACTGGCTCCATCTGTATATATTTTCTATCAGACAAAAAACGTTTTGCAATATTCTGATACATGTTAAGTTTCCCTACAAAGTATTTTGCTTTCTTGGATATTCAGATTTTAAAGTTTAGCACTAGACAAATACAATTTGATGTCTCTGTGGATCTCCTGGGGAGTACTTATGCTTCTAATTTTTACCATGTTAAACGTGGCTCCTGCTCCCATCTCTCCTCCTCTCTCATGCCCATAAACACTTCTCTGGATAAGTCCTTAGTAAAAACTTTCATCAACAGTCCATTTGGAGGATCTGTCACTCATTTCCATGCTAACTGGGGGAGGGACAAGGTCTCTACTATTGGGTGAATCACTGTTAGCTGCAGTCACTGGGTACTGAGTATACTGCAGCTTTATGAAGATCTGACCTTTCCTGATAGTTGTGGGAACCTTGTTCTTTCATGCTCTGAGCTCTGGGGTATGTAGGGTTTATAGGACTATTTGGGCCCTTATTAAATTCTGTTGGCTATATGTCTGTGGAGCAAAGCCTTTTCAGAGTACACTGCTATTGTATTAAACCTTCATTTCCTGAGAACACAATATATAGTAATAACTTATATCGGTAAAAATATTAGACAAACTGAAAGCAGGGAAAAAAACATGCTCAATACCACATTAAAAATATACTTTACAATGTAATTAGAAAACAAAATAAAACAATTTCTGCAAGAATGTAGCTGATTTTTAAAAAGATATTAAAAATACTAAAAATTCAGTGAAACAAGATTTGTTTGTGGCTGATTTTACCATAGCTCTGCCATACAGGTTACATCAAATATGATATATTTAGAAATAGATTATAAGTCCAAAAATGAAGTATAATAATTAAAATTATTCTCTCTCTGCATAAAATGTTACAGTTCAGTTTTGCTTTTAAAACTCTGATGACAAGAATTTTTAATATAAGCGAGGTTTTTCAGCCAAATATAGAGTTGCTTTCTACAGACAAAGAATGAGGCAGTTCAGAATAATAGATCTAAAAGGAAGTCCTGAAAAACATATTTGTATATGATTAGGCAATTCACATTCCAGACCTTTTTGTTGAGAGAAACACAGTCAGTTTGGGGCTTAGTGAGCACTTAGTCCACTGAGGGCATGTCAGAAAGTTTAATACCATCCTTAGGCTTGGGCAATGGCTCAGTGTGTCAAATGCGTCCTGCGTAAGCACGAGGACCTGAGTTCAAATCCTCAGAACCCATGTGAGGCCCGGCTCAGCAGCACAATGTGTAATGCCAGCACTAATATAGCAAAATGGGGGGACGGAACCCCTGGAAACTGTCAGGCCAGCTAGCTGGGTACATACACAGTGCAGATTGAAAGGCCCTATCTCAAATGAGGGAGAATGTGAGGACCCACAATGGAAATGTCCATCGACCTCCAAATGCACACTGTGGTACACTGCATACACACACACACACACACACACACACACACACACACACACAGATGTGCACACACAGAGAAGAGAGGAAATAACAATCTTATGAGAAACGAATAGGAGAGAGAAGCAAAGGAGCGAGCTTTCAGCTTCTCAGCACGAGGAACCCCTCTCTGACTAGGATCACTGGAGCTGGATATTCTCAACAGGGCATACTGAGTACAGGCTCTGTCACAGTGCTTCATGTGGGGGGGTCACTGTACTTGATCCTTCCTCCATTCTGTAAGGCATGTGAAACCAGTATCCACATGGGGAAATGGAGATACAAAGGAAGTAAGTAATGGGCCCAAGGGAGCATCACAAGAGACATTCACAACCAGGCGCTTGATGTTGGAAGCCACGGTGTCTGATGTCTCACCAAGTTGTTGTCTCTGATGGTGGCTCAGCACCAGCAGTGGTGAAATCAGATGGTGAACCTCATCTCTGCACCTTTTGTACTGTTCTGGTTTGCTCTAGACCAGCCAGTTTAAGTCCTAAGCCTTTCAGTTTAACTCTTTCCCTTCTGATTCCTAGCTGGGTATTGGGCCATGAACATATGAATCCACTTTTCAGTAACTTGTAGTCTACGGCCATGCCATCTACCCTGAACATGTCCCATCTCATCAGTCTGCTATACTGTAAAAGATGTAAGAAGCAATCCACATCGTTGGAGCTACACTCATGAAAGACATCCCAGTGCAGGAGAGCTTTCAGTGAAATAGATGCAGCATTTCTCTCTTTCACACCATGGAAGTTGAACCTTTGCTGGGTCCTGCTATTTCATAAACACTTACAGCTCTAGATTGAAGGGGAACAGCTAGAATTAAAGGCTGACATGACTTCAAATTAATCAGGATGCTCTTTTGTGGCAATCCATGGTGGGATGAATGAACAGAATGTATTTCTTCAACAGACATTTTACTAATTGTGTTTTCTAGACAATTTAATTCCATCAAGAGAAACATGTAATTTGCACATTGCTGAATATCTGATTTTAATTCCCATGTCATCTATTTTCAGCACATGGTTTAGAAAATACAGATAAAACTCACTCTCACTTATTTCTTTAAAACTCAAAACAATTTTATTTATATTTTATTTTAAATGGTGTGACTTTCCAGAACATAAAACAATGCCAAAAAGATCTGAAACAAACAAAACACATCTTAGATTACAAAAACATATGTAGTTGGTTGTGAATTTCCTCATAACAAAAGGGTGTACCAAAGGAAGTGTTAATTCTTGGTACCTGTTAATGTATCTTCATGGGGAAACAGTGTCTGCCAGAAAAATTAGGTTATAGGTATCAAGAGAAAATCATTTTGTTTTTTTTTTTCTTTTTTTTTTAATTTAATTTTTATTGATGGTTTGTGCATTTCGTAATCATTTTGGATTTTAGAACCAACCTATTGACTTGTACCCTTAGAAAAGAAGAGAAAGAAGGTTTGAGACACAGATAAACTGACAGCAAGGCCACATCAAGACAAAGGAGGAACCAGAACTGAAGGAAGGCTGGAGTTGTCTGGCTCATGCCTTGACTTCAGGTTTCTAGGAATGTAAATTAATACGCTTCTACTGCTTTATGTCTCAAATCTTATGGCAGCCCCAGAAAATAAATATACTATGCATTTGAAGAGAAAGAGGCATGAAATGAAACTGTCTGTAATATGTAAGGTGATTTGAAATTGGCCCTGCATCTCGATTTCTTCCTTGATGGAGTAGTGAGAGGAAATATTATTATTATTATTATTATTATTATTATTATTATTATTTTGTCTTTTTGAGACACAGTCTCCCTGTAGGTCTAACTGGCCTGAGCTCACTATGTAGACAAGGCTGTCCTTGAATTCACAGACATTTGCCTGATTCTGCCTCCTGAGTGCTGGAATTAAAAGCATGTGCCACTATGACTGTCTGAGAGGAAATATTTTTAAATTATACTATTTATTTATTGCGTGTTTGTGTGCCTCTGTGTGTGTGTGTGTGTGTGTGTGTGTGTGTATGTGTGAGAGAGAGAGAGGAAATGGGAGAGAATAGGCACAGGTGTCATGGCATGTGGGAGTACATCAGAAGATAATAAAGACAATGTGTGAAAGGCTGTTCTCTCCCTCTACCATATGGATCCTATAGATTGAACAAAGCTTTCAGGTTTGGTGGCAATCACCTTTACCTAATGAGCCATCTTGTCAGCCCAAGAATAAGCATTTTTAAAATCATCCTCAGAGCAAGATCCAGTCCCATGAAACTCATTAGAAGTTTGGAAGTAGGAAATAATTTAAGAATCTGTAAGTGTTCAAAAATGTCCTTTTATTGAGAACAGAAATTACTACTTCTTCTCCATCTTACAAATTACTTTTTCAATTAGGACCAAATAATTGATTTAGAAAAGTTAAAATTTAGTTAAAAAATACCTATGGGATGGGGAGACAGCTCAGTCTGTAAAGTACTTGTCACACAAGCATGAGAATCTGAGTTTGGGTCCTAGGAGACGTGTAGTCATCCAGGAGCAGTGGTGCATGCCTGTAATTCCAGCACTGAGGAGGCTGAGATCAAGGATCCTGGGGCTTACTAGCCAGCCATTCTTGTTCAATCAGTGAACTCCATTTCACTGAGAGACCCTACCTAAAAAATTAAGGCTGAGAGCTATTGAGAAAGATCTGACTTTGAATCTGGCCTCCCAATGTACAAGCACACACATGTGAAATGTACTCCTATGAACATGAGAAAAAAACACATACACACACAACACACACACACACACACACAAATACAAATCTGGTGGTCCTGAGTTGCATCTCTGAGACTCCCTAGGAACCTATCATCTTAGCTTTCACATGCCATGGAGATCCTATCTCATCCCAGATCTGAGTGCCCTTCCAGTCTCAGTAAGTAAATCACCTTTAACCTTGTCAGTGAAAAACCACAAACAACACAAATATGTCTACTACAACAACCACAAACAACAAAAAAAAGTCTACTACAGAAATTAACAAACACATCTTAAAGTTTCCTGAGATGACAACATACTGAAGGTACAAGGCAATGATTTCAAAACAGCAATCATAAATATGTTCAAGGAACTCAGAGATGACACGAATACAAAGCTGAATGAACACCACTAAAACATACACAGTTTAGTGAAATGACCAAAGCAGTTAAAAACTTGAAATTGGAATTCAATAAAGAAATGGAATATTTGAAGAAAAGCCACTTTGACATAAAACTTGAAATAAAATACTCAAGCATTCAAATGAAATGCTTATAGGAAAGAAGCAAAAATGAAGTGGAGGAAATGGAACAGAGAATATCAGATCTTGAAGAAAATCTTGGAAGATGAATCACTCAATAAAAGAAAATGTTGAAATTTTTACAGGCCAGAAATGGAATATGCAACACTGTGAAAAGACAAAACCTATGTATGGTTATATAGGCATAGAAGAGAAGAACCCCATGTGAAAGGCACAGACAGTATTTTTAATAAGATCATAGAAGAAAATTCCCCAATATATGGATGGAAGAGATAATTATCAAGGTACCAGCAGACTGGACCAGATAAGAAACTCCCCACATCATATAATAGTCAAAGCACTAAATATACAAAGTAAAGATACTGAAAGCTGTGAGAGAGAAAGATCAAGTCACATGTAAAGGCAGCCATAGAATAACAGCTGACTCTTCAATGGACACTATGAAAGCTGAAGGGTTTGGACCCATGTGGTACAAGTCACATATAAAGGCAGCCCACAGACTAACAGTTGACACTTCAATGGACACTATGAAAGCTGGAAGGGTTTGGACCCATGTGGTACAAGTCACATGTAAAGGCAGCCACAGAATAACAGTTGACTCTTCAGTGGACACTATGAAAGCTGGAAGGGTTGGGACCCATGTGGTACAAGTCACATGTAAAGGCAGCCACAGAATAACAGCCGACTCTTCAATGGACTCTATGAAAGCTGGAAGGGTTTGGACCCTTGTGGTACAAGTCATAAGATAACAGAGACTCTAGCCACACTATTATACCCACCAAAACTATAAGTTCCAATTGAAGGAGAAAGAAAACCTTTTCTACAATAAAAACAAATTTAAGGAATTTATGCCCACAACACCAGCTCAACAGAATATTTAATGGTATACTTCAGTCAGAATAGAAGATTAAATACCATCCAGAGGGCAGAAAGAATAAATTATCCTAGAAAAGTTAACCAAAAGAGGTCTAAGAAAACAGCATTACAACACCAACATAACAAAAATGAACAAATATTAGATATTAATAACCCTCAATGTTAATGATCCAAACTTCCTAGTAAAAGACACAGCCTAACTGATTAGATTAGAAAGCAGGGCCCATCAATTTGCTGCCTATAGAAATGCTCCTCACCAACAATTGTCAACATCACCTCAGGGTACAAGGATCAAAAGAGATATTCCAGACAAACAGAACTAAGAAACAAGCAAGTGTAACTATTCTAATATTGAACATAATAGACTCTAAACTAAAACTAGTCAGAAGAATCAGGGAAGGTCACTTCATACTTTTTAAAGGAAAACACCAAGAAGAAACTAAAATCTTAAACATGTATGCATCTCATACAAGAGCATCCAACTTCATAAAAGAAACTTTATTAGTTCTAAAATCTCACATTGACTCTAAAATAGTGATACTGGATGACTTCAATACCCCAGGGTCACCAATAGAGAGGTCAACCAAAGACTAAACAGAGAAACCCTGGAGGTAACTGGCACCATAAATCAAACGGACTTCACAAATATCTACAGAATATTCCTCCCAAACACTAAAGAATACAACTTCTTCTCAGCACCCTATGGGACTTTCTCCAAAATGGCCACATATTAAGACACAAAGCAAGTCTCTACAAATTTATGAAAATTGAAATATCTTGCATACTATTCAAATACAAAGGAATAAAGTGAGATATCAACAACTATAAAAATGGGGAAAAGTACACAAAATCGTGGAAGGTAAACAATACATTACTGAATGAAAACTGGATCATGGGAGAAGTCAAGAAGGAAAATAAATGTTCTTAGAATTGACATGCTAAAACCTTTGGGACACAATGAAGGCAGTCCAAAGAGGCAAATTTATAGTATTAAGTGACTATGCAAGAAAAGTAGAATCACTTCATATAAATGGGTTAATGATGCAACTAAAAGTCTTGCAAAACTAGGAACAAACAATACCTAAAAGGAGTAAATGGGAAGGGATAAAGTCAAGGTTGGAATTAATGAAATAGAAACAATAAAGAGTCAATGAAAGGGCTGGGGAGGTGGCTCAGTGGTTAAGAGCAGTGGCTGTTTTTGCAGAAGACCCTGGTTCAAATCCCAGTACCCACATGGTGGCTAACAGCTATCCATAACTCCAGTTCCAGAGGATCTGATGTCCTCTTCTGACCTCTCCAGGCATTACATGAGATGGGTGCCCTTACTTAGATGCAGGCAATACACTCATATAAATAAAAATAAAAATAATAAAACATTTTAAGTATCAATGAAATGAAGACTTGGTCCTTTGAAAGCATTAACTAGACTGAGAAGCCTTTAGACAATTTAACCAAGAGATATAGAGAAAGGACCCAAATTAACAAACTCAGAGATGCAAAGGGGAGCATTACAATAGACCAGGAGGAAATTCAGAAAACTGTAAGGATAGATTCTAAAAATATAAATTCCACTAAGCAAGAAAAATATATAAGAAATGGATAAATTTCTAGATAGGTACATTCTACCAAAATCAAATCAAAATGACATAAACAATTAAAACAAACCCATAGAAACCAAGAAAATAATTAAAAAGCTCCCCACTAGAAAGAGCCCAGGACCAGATGATTTCATCAACATAGAATTCCACAAACCTTTGAAAAAGAACTAACTCCAATTCTCTTCAAATTACTACATAAAATACAAAAGGAGGGATCACTCCCAAACTCTTTATATGAAGAAAACATTACTCTGATACTGAAACCATACAAAGACCTAACAAAAAAGAAAATTATAGACCAAGTGCTCTTATGAACATAGATACAAAAAATTCTCAGTAAAATACTAGAAAACTGAATGAAAGTACACATCAAAAAGATTATCCACCCTGATCAAGATGGCTTCATCCCAGAGAGCCAGAGATGGTTCAAAATATGTAAATCAAGAAGTGTAGTCTATCACATAAACTCAAGAACAAAAGCCACATGATCATGCAGAAAAGACCTTTGAGAAAATCTAACATCCATTCATGATAAAATTCATGGAGAACCTAGAGAGATCAGGGATATGTCTCAGCATAATAAAGACAATATACCACAACCTATAGCCAGCATCATACTAAATGGAAAAAAAAAAACCTGAAAGTGTTCCTACTGAAATCAGGGAGAAGACAGGCTATACTTCTTGCCATTCCTATTTGATTGAAATACTAGCTAGGGAAGAAAGGAAAGGAAAGGAAAGGAAAGGAAAGGAAAGGAAAGGAAAGGAAAGGAAAGGAAAGGAAAGGAAAGGAAAGGAAAGGAAAGGAAAGGAAAGGAAAGGAAAGGAAAGGGCCATCTCCTCTGCTGCCCTCCCTTCTTTCCACCCTTGGGGATTGGAGGAACTTTTTGTGAAACTCTGATCTCTTCTAACCTCGTCCTTTGCTATTTGAATTCCCCATGAAGTGGCAATTGCCCAGATCTAACCATGACTGAAATAACAGAGACTGTGTTCAGTTCATGTGAAGCACTGAACCACGCAGCACATATCCAGAGGACCTAGGGCTTCCTGGTAACCCTCAGGCACTAGCAAGCACTTGGCACAGGAAATATCCCTTTCCCAGAGGGGGCCAGAATCCTGAGGGACAGCTTACTAAGTGTGGTCACAGAGAGACAGAAAGTGCTATGGACAGCATGTTCATGTTCATTCTCAAGACTCGTGCTTCACCTACTCACCATTCAAGTAGGAAATGCCCCGTCTCTCCCTCACATCTCCTGGGAACTGCTCAAATCACCCATTAAATCCAGGCATATATTTAGTAAGGGAGCTAGCTCACGGGCAGATTCTGCTGACAGACCTTCGCAGACAGGACCCCTGGGTTTCGCAGCCCCACCACCAGCTGCTGTTAGCTNTATGTGTATGAATGTATTGTTTGCATGCAAGTCTGTGCACCCGTGACGTGCAATGCCACGGAGGTCAGAAGAGGGCGTCGGACTCCCCTGGAACTGGAGTTCTCCTGGAATTGGAGTTTCAGACGGCTCTCGGCCGCCATGTGGGTGCTGGGGATCGAACCCGGGTCCTCCGCAAGAGTGGTCAGCGCTCTTAACCACTAGGCCATCGCTCCAGCCCGATGATCCCATTCTTGATAACCTCAAGATCTATAAAATATATTTCAATAAATCTATAAAAGGAAGTTAAGGATTTATTCAATAAAAACATTAAGATACTAAAAAAAGAAAATGGCCACCCTTCCAAAAGTAATATATAAAATTAATGCAATTCTTTCATTGAAATTAAAACACATTTCTTCACAGAAATTGAAAACAATGATTTCAAAATTCATATGGAAACACACACACACATTCACACATACACACACACACACACACACACACACGGAGAGAGAAAAAAACAAATAGCCATCAAATTTCAGAACAATGAAAGAACTGCTGAAGGCATCACCATCCCTGATCTCAAATTTTACTACAGAGCTATAGGAATATAAACAGCATGGTCCTGGCATAAAAAGACACATTGATCAGTGGAGTAAAATGGAGGGTCCAGATTTAAATCCACACTTTTGTAGTCACCTGATTTTTTAACAAAAAGGCCACAAATACACACTGAAGAAAAAAAAAAAACAGCATGTTTAACAAATGGTACTGGTCAAATTGGGTAGCTGCATATAGAAGAATGAAAATATAACTCTACATCTCACTATGCACAAAACTCAACTCCAAATAGATCAAGAACCTCAATATAAGATCCAACACTCCAAATCTGATACCAAAGGATGTAGGGAGCACACTGGAACATACAGGCAGGCACAGGAAAGCCTTTCTGAAGAGAACTCCTATAGTGTAAGAATTAAGTCCAATAATTCTGTTAATCAAAGGACAACATCATCAAGTGAAGAGGAAACCTACAGAATAAGAACAAGTCTTTCCCAGCTCTACTTCTGACAGAGGGTTAGTATCTAGAATATACAAAGCATTCAAAAAGCTAATCACCAAACAACAACAACAACAACAACAACAACAACAAAATAACTCTCAAGAATTGTGACAAGGAGCTGATCAGGGAGTTATCTAAAGATAAAACATAATTGGCTGTGAAATACTTTTTAAAATATTCAATATCTTTAATCATGAGAGAAATGTAGTTTAAAATCATTTTGAGATTTCACCTTCTGACACTCAGAATGGTTAAGATGCAAAAAACAAGCCAGAAGTGCTGGAAAGAGTATAGAGAAGGGGAGCACTTACCTAGTTTGCACTAGAGAGTGCAAACCGATTAGCCATCATGACATCCATGTGGAGAGAGTCCTCAAAAAGCTCAAAACCCATCTACCATAAGTTCTAGACATACCACTTTTGGGGATCTACTCAAAAGACTCTATACCCAACTACAGAAATACCCATTCATCCATGTTCATTGCTGCCCTTTTCAAGATAGCCATAAATTGGGAACAACCCAGAAGTCCATCAACTGATGAATGGATAATGAAAGTGTGGAACACATATGCGATGATATATTACTCAGCTCTTTAAATTATGAAATTCACAGGCAAGTGGATAGAACTGGAAATAATCATCCTTTGTGAGATTTCCCAGATGCAGAAAGACAAACAGGACATTCTCTCTCTCTTTCTCTCTCTCTCTCTCTCTCTCTCTCTCTCTCTCTCTCTCTCTCAGCTGGACAGTAGCTTTGACATCTTAGATATGCATGTTTCATTTGAAAATCTGGGGAAGTCAGGACAATAAGTGGGCATGGGGGTGAGGAAGGCTCCCTGAAGGGTGGTAGAATGCAGTGATATAAAGTTGAGAAAGGAAAATAGTAAAGTAGGAAGTGCTAAATGGGGTGGGGAATGGGAGGGCTGGACAGAGGAGGAAGTAAAGGAAAGGATAAGTAACACCAAAGGCCTTGAGGAAAAACCATATGGGAACCTACGACTATTGAAGCTACTTAAAGAATATACATTCTAGGGGCTGGAGAGATGGCCTAGCGGTTAAGAGGGCCGACTCCTCTTGCAAAGGACCCGGGTTCGATCCCCAGCACCCACATGGCGGCTGAGAACCGTCTTTAAGTCCAGTTCTAGGGGGAATCCGATGCCCTCTTCTGACCTCCGTGGCATTGCACGGCATGGGTGCACAAACCTACATGCAGACAGTACATTCATACATATACAAGAATTAAATAAATAAATAAGTAAATAAATAAATAAAAGAATATACATTATAAAAAGAGAATAAAAGGAGTTACCTTATAAAAAGGTAACATAACATTCCCCATACTAGATGAAATAGGATAACAAAATAAAACACCAGTAACAGGAACGAACTTCCTCTCTTAAAGCTGTTGACCAGGGAGTGGTCCACAATCCTCAAACGATACCTGCTGATGCCCTTGCTTTTCGTTACCCACTAGAATTGGATGGTAATAATCTACTGCTGTAGATACTACGTTTATAAGATACAGAACAAGCAGGAAGAAGCCAAGCTGCTGCTGACTTCAGAGCATCTCCACTGGCTACTTTCACAGTGCTAGAAGGTGCTCTGCATGTTCCCAGAAGGAAGAGATAATCATCAGCCTTACCCAGCTGTGAATCCTGTGATGTACAACAACTGGCCTGGCAAGATCCGCCCACTGGTCCATGAATACTATGGGAGTACCAATCATTCTCTAATTGATTTAACATCTGCTTCATAGGATAAAGCCCATATCTGACATTGATATCAGGCTTAAGAAGCAAAGGCTAAACAGGTCACAGGGTATAGGGGAGAGCCTAAGATTAGTTTTCTACAGAATAGTTATCATCTTCAACTGACTGCTAATGACTTATTGTGATACCATGGATTAATGAATCCATTAACACTCACCAGAGAAGTTTCCTAATGCAGCAGATGGCGATAAACACAGAAACCCACAGTTGGCCAACAGAGGTGGCAGGCTGCTTATTCATGAACAGGGTATTATGTCAAACTTCCACCTCCCAAGGCTCACGGATCATTGCAGAAGAGGGGGCAGACAGCCAGAAGTGGTTTCCAGACAGCTGGTCAGTTACTCGTATGAACTCACAGCAAGAGTGACAACATGCACAAGTCCCATGAAGGCTCAAACCAGAAAATACTCCCAGCCTAGGCTTGAGGAAATGGGTAAGAGTCTCCAACCCCACCTAAGGGAACTGTGGCAACAGATGGCTGCTGGGAGGGGCAGGGACAGTCTCCTTCAAGGGTGGAACTCTTGGTAAGTTAACCAGTGGATAGACCCACACTGAAGGACATTTGGGGACACAAATTAGACTCAATAGGCCTTATTATGTATATATAATAGAGTACATTAAATTGGGCAGAGGGCAGTGAGGGCACTGGGATTAGGGGATTGGACTAATACCATCAATTTCTTTACAACACTTGATGAACAGACACCCCAAGAGCCAGGCTTTAGAAGGGCTTCAATGGCTACAGCTCCGTTGCTTTCAGATCTAGGAAGGAGCAACACCACCAGCTAATCTTCCTCCTTATCTCACGGTAGCTCTTCAGTGAACTAACATATCTGTAAGGGTAGTGTAGTGTGATGATGTTTTGTCTGCACCAAAATATTTTTATCTTAATAAATCTGAAGAAGAGAAGCTAGGTTGAAGAAAATATCACACTGGTTTCCTAAGTTTGGAATAAAAGTTCCCTGTCAAAATTCATCATCATGAAGATGACATAATAGTAGAATCATTACTTACTGTCATTTAAGGTTGTTTCAGTTAAAGCTGTTATGAACAATTAAAATAGTGATAGTGTAGAAGTGTTCAATTTACTTGTGGTTCACTGCTCTGTAAATATTAATTGCAGGACAAATTTGCATACGAAAGCCTACTTTTTGTCACAATTAACTGACTCATAAAAAGATATGTAAATCATCCCTCTTGGGTGATCTGAGTCAATGTGGGTTGCCTAGCAACTGGAGACCCAGCAGCCATCCCTTTATCCTGTGTAGGGCAGAAGGCAGATCCCAGGAGGGGGTGCAGGTCTGCTATTAACCAGCCACTTCCTTCACCCTGGTGGGGCTTGGAGTTTGCTGCAAGTAGAACCACTTTGCAGTGATTTCCACAGCAACACTTTACACTTCCCCATCCCATGCCTAAATCAGATGAAAGAAAGGGTGTCACAATTCCCATGTTCCTGGAGTCGACCTATAAAGGAACCTTCCTTGGCCACTTAACAGGCAGTAATTATTTTGCATCTGCTTTGCGATAGTCGCACTGCTGTGTGCTGTGATACAGGAGGTCAGTTAGGATCATCGGGTGAGGACTGTGTCTTCTTGAGCACTGAACAATGTCGACTTGCCACAATCATAGACACCTTGGCCCTTTGACTGGTTGGCTGAAAACCAGCCGACAGTCCTTTATTAGACATGGGAGGTGTGTTAGTTACTCTTCTCACTCCTGTGACTAATATATGACAAAAGCAAGTTCAGGGAGGATGGGCTTTTTCTGGCTTACAGTTTAAAAGTTACAGTCTGTCATGGCAGAGAAGACATGATGGCAGGAACAGAAGGCGACCAGCCACATCGTGTCCACTGTCAGAAAGTCTAATCCTCCCCAGAAGTTTCTACAACACTGTCACCAAATAATGAATTCACCTACATATGGACCCAGAGAGACAGGAAGAGCCTGCAGGACGCAGCCTCTGTGATTGGATCTACCAGCAGGACATCAAGCTTTCAGCACATGAGCCTAGGCTGGCTCTCCAAATCCAAACAATGAAATGCTCACTTTGACTCTTGCTGTGGGAGCTGGAAAGTCTAAGAGCCTGGCGCCGACCACAGCCTTTTGCTTCATTAACTTGTGGAAGGAAAAATGAAGAGAAGATGCAAAATATCAAAGGCCACCATTTCTTCTTCTCTCATGGTCACTAGTCCAGTCTGGTTAAAGTGAAAGCTCCCACTTGGAAGGCACTGATTCATTTATGAGTGTTCTTCCCCCAGACCAAAAGCTACCTGCTTGGCCCCACCTCTCAATACTGCCACATGAGGAATTAGGGTTCAGCAGGAGACCCTGCAGCTGCTCTAAGAAGCCCAGGCAGTTCTTGTTACAATAGCTGAATTTCTTTTTATTTTTTTATTTTTATTTTTGTAAATTTTATTTATTTTTGTATGTGTATGAGTATACTGTCTGCATGTAGGTTTGTGCACCCGTGTCGTGCAATGCTGCAGAGGTCAGAAGAGGGTCTCAGATTCCCCTGGAACTGGAGTTCTCCTGGAATTGGAGTTACAGACGGTTCTTAGCCGCCATGTGGGTGCTGAGGACCGAACCCAGGTCCTCTGCAAGAGCAGTCAGTGCTCTTAACCGCTAGGCTATCTCTCCAGCCCCAACAGTAGCTGAATTTCTAATCCCTTGAAAGTGCTTTGATGTTTGTAGAGTGATTTTGCTTTGTTTTCTTTTATTTTTGTTTTCAGACAGTATCTATATCTTTATCATGTTTATCTGAGAAATTTCAAGTAATTTTTACTTAGACGTCTTAATCCATTAATCGACTCTCTGAAAAATCCTGCTTTTAGTTAGATAAAATGTGGATTTCCTCTGCTGCAGTAATACAGCTGAAATCACTTGATCATGCTCAGTGTATGGGGAAACCTGAAACTTTGTTGTGTAAGAGATGTCAAATCAAAGACATATTGATTTCTTGGTCCCATTAAACATAGCGAATAAAACAAACAAACCCCAGAAACAAAATAAAAGGCTAATTTAAATAGATACATATAGACTATTCAAATTTCTAGATGATAGAAAATAAGAAAATCACACTTAAGTAATTCAGTTCTGAGATCTGTACAGCAGGTAGGAGAATCAGTGCACTGGTTCAAGGGCAGGACCACATCATGCTGGTGTGAGGTCCTCTGATGTGAACCTCTGATGGAGACAGTGCTTCCCCGTCCACACTGCTTGTCCCAGCATCTTCAGGAGGCCAGTTGTTAGGGACCATCATTGCAAAACTGTTCCTCTCACACTGAGATGGTCACTTGACCCACCTTTCTCACTCTGCTCTGCACTGATCTTTTTTTTTTAAAAAAGAGCAGTAGCACTCTTTTTTTATTATTCATATTATCTTTGTTGTGAATGAATGTACTGTCTGCATGCAGGTCTGTGCACCCGTGTCGTGCAATGCCGCGGGGTCAGAAGAGGGGTCTCGGATTCCCCTGGAAACTGGATTCTCTGGAATTGGAGTTACAGACGTCTTAGCCGTCATGTGGGTGCTGGGGATCGAACCGCGGGTCCTCTGCAAGAGCATCGGCGCTCTTAACCGCTAGGCTATCTCTCCAGTCCTGCACTGATCTTCTTAACAAGCCAAACTTTCTGATCGTGTGAGTGTCTTCTAGTCCCACTTGTGAGCATGGTTTACTGTAGTCTGAAAGTACTCAGAACCAGCACAGAGCAACACCCAAGTTCTACTGCAGGGAGGCATCAGTGCTAGAAGTCTACAGTGTGGTCTAGTAATAGTACAGGGAGATCTAGTGCTAGTACACAGAGATCTAGTGCTAGCACATGGAGATCCAGTGTTATCACATGGTGATCTAGTGCTAGCACATGGAGATCTAGTGTTATCACAAAGTGATCTAGCATTATCACACAGTGATCTAGTGCTAGCACATGGAGATCTAGTGCTAGTACATGGATATCTAGTGCTAGCACATGTAGATCTAGTGTTAGCACACAGAGATCTAGTGCTAGTACATGGAGATCTAGTGTTATCACACAGTGATCTAGTGCTAGTACATGGAGATCTAGTGTTATTACACAGTGATCCGGTGCTAGCACATGGAGATCTAGTGCTAGTGCATGGGGATCTATAGCTAGCATATGAGATATAGTGCTGGCACATGGAGATCTAGTGCTGGCACATGGAGATCTAGTGTTAGCACATGTAGATCTAGTGTTAGCACACAGAGATCTAGTGCTAGCACATGGCGATCTAGTGTTAGTACATGGTGATCTAGTGCTAGTATATGGATATCTAGTGCTAGCACATGGAGATCTAGTGCTAGCACATGGAGATCTAGTGCTAGCACATGGAGATATAGTGCTAGTACATGGTGATCTAGTGTTAGTACATGGAGACCTAGTGCTAGCACATAGTGATCTAGTGTTAGTACACAGAGATCTAGTGCTAGCACATGGTGATCTAGTGCTAGTACATGGTGATCTAGTGCTAGTACACAGTGATCTTATGCTAGCACACAGAGATCTAGTGCTAGTACATCGAGAACTAGTGTTAGCACATGGAGATCTAGTGTCAGCACACAGAGATCTAGTGCTAGCACATGGTGATCTAGTGCTAGTACATGGTGATCTAGTGCTAGTACATGGAGATCTAGTGCTAGTACATGGAGATCTAGTGCTAGTACATGAAGATTTAGTGCCTAGTGCTAGTACATGGAGATCTAGTGCTAGCACATGTAGATCTAGTGTTAGTACATGGAGATCTAGTGCTAGTAAACAGTGATCTAATGCTAGTACATGGTGATCTAGTGCTACTACATGGGGATTTAGTGCTAGTAAACAGTGATCTAATGCTAGTACATGGAGATCTAGTGCTAGTACATGATGATCTAGTGCTTCTACACAGTGATCTTGTGCTAGCACACAGAGATCTAGTGCTAGAACATGGAGATCTAGTGTTAGCACATGGTGATCTAGTGCTAGCACACAGAGATCTAGTGCTAGCACATGGTGATCTAGTGTTAGTACACAGAGATCTAGTGATAGCACATGGTGATCTAGTGCTAGTACACGGTGATCTAGTGCTAGCACATGGAGATCTAGTGTTAGTACATGGAGATCTAGTGCTAACACATGGAGATCTAGTGTTAGTACATGGAGATCTAGTGCCTAGTGCTAGCACATGGTGATCTAGTGTTAGTCCACAGAGATCTAGTGCTAGAACATGGTGATCTAGTGGTAGTATATGGTGATCTAGTGCTAGTACATGGAGATCTAGTCCTAGTACATGGAGATCTAGTCCTAGTACATGGTGATCTAATGCTAGTACATGATGATCTAGTGCTTGTACACAGTGATCTTGTGCTAGCACAAAGATCTAGTGCTAGTACATGGAGATCTAGTGCTAGTGCACAGTGATCTAGTACACAGTAATCTAGTTCTAGGCTTTAGGTACATGCCAGGACAGACCACTGCTCCCCTGTTACAGTCACTGAGAACTGAGGTGAGCTGAGAGCAGAAACTGGAAATACCAAGTCTCTTGCACTAACTTGGGTCAAGATCTCTGGTCCCTTTTCCCAACTAGGCCTGGAACTTGGTCCCAGCTTTCAGAGCCCCCTCTTGACAAGAACCCTGAATAGTTAGTTTAGAGAGAACTCCCTGTCCCCCCAACCCCATCTTACCCATCTCGACATCTGATCAAACTTCTCACCTCCTGGCTCCCCAGGGGATCTGCTCACCATAGTCCGTCTTTGGCCACATGCCTGCTAGGCTCAGGTTAGCAGAGGATAACCCTGCCCCATGCACCTCTTAGTAGCTGTCTGCCCACTGACCCCATCTCTGCTTCTTACTTTCCCTGTATTCAGAACTGAGCTAGGCTCCATGACTGGGCTCTCTGTTCCCCTAGTCCAAGCGATTTCAGTGGTCTGATTCTTGTCCAGCCTTTGTTCTCTCTCACAGGCTGATGTTTTCTATGCAAGAGCAGAAGGCTAAAGCTCAAAGGAAAGTCTCACCCACTTTCTCACTCACTATACCCCTGCCATGGTCCTTACCTCCACCTGTGGAGCCAGGGAGCGCGCAGCTCCTGTTTGAGCAGCAGATCTGTAGCTACTACTGAGAGTCTAACTCTGTCTCTCCTCAACTCAAAATACCTCTGCGAACAAGAAATTGTATTGTATTGTATTAAATTAAAATTTTTGCCTGTATGTATGTATGTATGTATGTGTAGCATGTGTGTGCAATGCCCATGGAGGCTAGAAGAGGCCATCAGATTCCCCTGAAATTGGCATTTCAGACAGTTATATAGCAACAAAAGATCAATCTGTGTGTATAAATGAGATAGTCAACATTTTATTATAGATAGGCTTTGTGATTTCCTCCATCTACAGGTTAACATAATGGCTCTGAGCACATCTGAAGGAGGGTAGACTAAGCTTTGGTGATGGGTAGATGAGGTGTAATCACCGCGTTTTCAAGGTAGGACGTTTCCTGTGTATACTGTTTTATCAGGATGCAGCCCATTTATAGGTTGAGAAGCAACTGTATTGGAAAATGTATGCATCAGAACATTAGAGAAGCACACGGCAGTGCTTACATGCACTCTGTAACTTTAACAACCTGCTGTAGGGTTCTAGAGAACAGTGATAGATTGTCCAAAGAGGACACAGTAGCCTATATTTAAGTGCATTTGTTGGGAGTGATGAAATGGAGGAGGAGGAGGAGGAGGAGGAGGAGGAGGAGGAGGAGGAGGAGGAGGAGGAGGAGGAGGAGGAGGAGGAGGAGGAGGAGGAGAAGGAGGAGGAGCGGCGGCAACCTAGCTTTGAACTTAATAGGAGCCACAGCTGAGGTGAAAAGCTGACAGCACTGGAGGATACCCACACTCTGGAACAGGGGAAATAGTTCTGGAAAGTACCAGAGAGAGTCCCGGGAACACTTAGATCCTCTTGAAGCTTCAGACATCACACAAACCTGACAGAGAACAGTTTTCTCCTTTCTCCAGGGAGGGGAAGGCTAAGTATTTTGCAAGTTTGAGTATGACTGCAGTAGACAGAAGAGACGAATGCTGTTGAGGTCTTGACACAGAGCCCCTTCCACCCTCTGCAATCTTCCCTACCTCCCTCTAAACAAATTAGCTCTTATCAGCTCCAGATCCTTCCCTGTTACCTGCAGGAAGAAAGGAAGAACCTCAGACTCAGAAGCCAGGGGTGACTTCAAGGAGGAGATGGTGGAAGCACACATTAAACCCAATGTGATTCTAGAACTCATGAAGGATTGGATTATAGCGCAAGCATTAATAAGCTCGCAGGTGGACACTGGTAAATAATGATGCCATACATAGTGTGAAGATAAAGTAACAATGGAGACCAGAAGGAAGAGCAATGAAAAAAACATTTCAAGTTATTACTACTGATACAGGAACAAACCGAGATCAGCATCTCACATGATACAAAAAAATAAGTTGAATACACATGCACAAAAAATAAACAAAATTGAAGGGTTAAGTCTTAAGTACACTAATAAAAAAATAAAGACTGATACTAAAAATGCCATAAGGGAAGGTTCCTTAGATGTATGAAAAAGAAAACTAGAATTCATTAAAAGTTTAAAGTTAAAAAAATTAAGATGAGACATACAGTAAGTGAAAAGAATGTATCAGGATAATGATGTATCAACAATGGGCAGCAGGCCCAACCTTAGCCAAAGACCTATTAGGCAGTTGGTCACTGCTGGGTGAGGAAGAGCTGATCTTCTTTAAGAAGATGACTAGACCCTGCAGTGAGGGCCATATGGGTGCACTAACTCCACAGGCCTTAACATATATGATCGAATGCATGAAATCCAGTCGGGGATATGGGAGGGTGCACATGGGGGAGGGGGTGAAGAGGTGATTGCAATGCTGTGCATGAAATACATAAAAATTCAATAAAAATATACAAAATACTACTAAATAAAAAAGGATCAGAAAAAACTGTAACTGCACCTTGTATATTAGTGCTGGTTTTCACTCACAGAGCCAACAGAGTTTAAATACTTTCCATGTATCAGTTTGTTGAGAACTTAGAATAAGGGGCTGCGGAGATGGCTCAATGGGTAAGGTCACTTTCTCTGCAAGCATTAGGATCTAGGATCAGATCCCAGTACCCACATAAAATAATGGCTGCAGAGACAGGCAGATCTTGAGAGCGCTGTAGCCTGCTAGCCTAGCAGAAACAGCAAGCTTCCAGTTCAGCCAAAGACCCTGTCTGAAATCAATAGCGCAGAGAATGACAGAAGGCACCAGTGTCCTGCTGTGGCCTCCACATGTGTGCATATAGGCAAGTGCACTCACACGCACACACTCACCAAAACAACACAGAATGTAGCAAAGTAGGAATGTATTTACCTCATTTTAGAGATTAAAAAGGGCTTTACAAAATATGCATTAGGGCTAGAGAGATGGCTCAGCGGTTAAGAGTACTGGCTACTTTTGCAGAGGACTTGGGTTCAGTTTTTAGCACCCACATCAGGGCTAACAACAGTCAGCAACTCCAGTTCCAGGGGGATCCAATGCCCCCTTCTGGGCCACTGTGGGCATTGGAGGCTTGTAGTGCATAGACTCACATGCAGACAAAACACTCATCAAATAATAAAATAAACAGTTATTGAATGGATTAAATTTGTGCAAGATAGCATGAATAACAGGTTGGGGCTTGGGCCCAGGGAGCTTAGTTTCAACACTGTTACCCACAACACAGTAGTAGAATGGAGAAACATAGGCCAGACAATCCAGACACTGACTGCTCTCAGCACATGCTAAACTTTTGAAGATACTTGAAGAAATGCAAATTGAAACAACAAGTTTATCAAATTGACAAAAGTGAAAATAGCTGAACAAACTGAAACAACCAACCCATCAAATTTTCAAAAATATAAAAGTCTGAATAAGAATTGGCGTATATAATGAAACAAAGCAGTGTAAGAAATTCACAGGCAATATAGAAATGAAACAACCATTTTAGACAATAGATTGTGACCCTTCAACTTCCAGATGGACATTCCTCAATTCCAGCCCTTCTAATGAGTCATGAAAATGCCCCACACTGACCCAAGCACACATGGCCCAGAACAGTCATTACCTGACAAAGGTCCATTGATAGCACCTAAATATCAATCCACCAGATAGCAGATAAACAGACTGGAGGCTATCCATCTGATGGACACTCAGAAAGCAGAAAGGGATAAGGAAATACCCATTCACACTGTTGGATGGCTAGATCTCCAAAGTGAAAGCTTCATGCATGATCTCTGCATGGAGGTAGTATGATAGACCATAATATGTGTGACCTGGACTGAACCATAGAGTCCAGATCACTGGTCAAAGAGTATCCAAGATGCTTCTGTGAAGGTATTTTTAGATGAGATTAGTATGTTGATTAGTAGACTCGAGAATGCAGATTACCTAGGATGTGGGGAGCCTTATCCAATCAGTTGAGGGAATCAACAGAGAAAGTCTGCTGTACTTAGTAGATGATCTTCTTATAAGACTATCTCCCTACCTGGACTATCCCATGAGTCTCTGGCCTTCTGGCCTGTTCTGCAGATGTGAACTTGCCTAAACTCCACACCTGCATGAGACAATTCTTTTCAATAAATTTTATTCTCCCTCCCCGGGCCCCTTGATTCTATTTGACTAACTGACTAACAGTTTTACATGACATAAATATTTAAAAGGTACAAGTGACTTATAGGCAAATACATTTGTTTAGATGACTTAGAGTTGTGCAAAGAAGGATCCTATCTCTCAATGTGCACAAAAATTGTCTATATACAATCCTCAGTGAGGTGGAAGGGGCTTGTTTAAACTTATCTTAACATGTAACTGCAGGGGAAAGGTTTAGACAATTCTGAGATTTGCATTTCAAGTGGAACTCATTTTTCAGGACAATGAAAATGCCTCATTTTCTAGCATATGAAAATTAGTTGATTTTTCTTCAATTTTAATTTGAACAATGGGGCCAGTTTTGACATCAGACTAGAAAGTCCTTATTAGTCAGTCAGTTGTTAGACTCAAATAAGATTATTCCTTTTTCTGGGTTATTGTTTATCTTTATAACAGCAAATAATTTATATTGCAGTGTTCATTATAATTTACAATGTATGTTGTGAATATGACTTCATGAAAAATATGCTGCCCTAAGTTTTGGACCGTGTCAGGCATCATTCAGGTATGACAAATTATTCAGCGCCTTTCAAGATCTTCTACAGGCGGATCCATTGTTACATGTTAATTTTTCTTTTGCAAGAAATATTATATTCATATTTAAGGTGGAATGGCAGGGGAGCCACCTGCTTTGTATTTAAAGCCTTATTAGATTAGGATTTCCAAGGAAAAGTAGCATTAAGTGACATTGATATATTGGAAATCATTTACATACATGCCTTCTTTTGCTATAGAAACAGCTCATAAAATGTTTCCTGCTATCCCTTCAAGTAATGTCTTTAAGACTTGAGAAAAACAATTGCTAATTAATTTTAACACCATGTCAATTATGCGAATAGAATTCTAATTAAAATCCTTGTGATGTAAATCAGTCTTTCTCTGTGTGTCTGAGTGTAATTATTATATAGGTTGTCTGACACCAGATACTTACTAATTCATGAATCTACACAGTGGGCTTTGTTGTAGGTAGATCTTCTTGCATACCTACCTCTGTCTTCTATAACACTGGATAACATGGATGCTTATGACAGAAATAAAACAACCAGGAATGTAGGGGAGTGTAAGGTCATAGCCCGCCTAAGTCAGGAATTCTAGAAAGCCGACCAAAGCAGAGTAATGAGATATAATCACTCTGGACTGCATTCTTGCAACCTGAGAAAGGCTGCTGCAACCTGCTGCCATCATACCTCACTGGAGTCAAGGAGAAAGACACCCGGTTTCTCTGGAGATGCTCCTCCTGATACCAGCCACAGGCCCACCTACGCCTCATTCCCCACCTCCTCATCCCCACTTCCTTGTTATATGCCAGGATTTAAAACTGCTGCTTCAGTGCCATCTTAACACTGGTCATCCTGTTCCTGAGTCACGCAGGCCAGTCCCATGCCCAAAATAAACTCGAGTCATCTTTATCCGAGTCCTGTATACTTTTGCACTGGGTCTCCTCTCAATGTGAACCTAAAAGGGAGGACAGAACTAAGAAGCAGCTTTCTAAAAGGCATTTGGAAGAGTGCATAGGCAATTTGAATATTGCCTCATCTCAAGTTGATATGTGACATTCTGTAATAATAATGGATTCTTTCTTTAGTGATAGGAAACATAAGGGCTTTTTGGGTATGGAAAGGATGCATGACTTCAAGTGTCCTCAAATATGGACAGCACATTGCTAGTTAGCTTCTTTCATTGTCACAAAACACCAGAGAAGATCAAGCTAAGGGAGAATACGTTTATTTTGGATCGCACCTTCAATCGGAGGTATCTGACCCTGGGGCTTTGGGTCTGAGATCAGGCAGACCGTGTTGGGAGTCATTGCATAACAGAGCAAAGCTGATGGTATTTGGGTGGCTGAGAAGGAGCAGAGGGGGGAGGGAGGGAGGGAAGGAGGGAGGGAGGGAGGGAGGGAGGGAGGGAGGGCAAGAGAAATGAGAAGAGAGGAGAGAAGTGGGGAAGGGAGAAAGACAGCCACCAGAGTGACAGTACCCTTGTTAAGAGCAAGAACACACTCTTAATGACCTAACTTCCTTTCATGGCATTGCCTCCTAAATGGTCTTCCCAAGGGTGGTGTCAGCTGGGGTCTAAGCCTTCACTATAAGAGGCACTGGAGATCATTAAGACCCAAACCAAAACCCTCAATGGAGCAAACATGCTCATTCTAGTTCCTACTATTTGCCTGTCCCTGTGCTAAAGTTCTGGGAGCACCGTTGAGCATGACACAGATCCTGTCTGAATCAGGAGGCTCCTTGGCAGGGAATAGACACAATAAACCAGGAAGTGAACACAGGATGCATAGAGTCCAAAGCTAATAGGAATTGGCCAGCAGAGCCAGCCTCACAGTGGGAGCAGCTGAGCAGGGGCCTGAAGGAGGGAGACCAATCCACTGGACAGCGATCCATTCTCTGTGACTGAAACTGCTGTAGGGGAAATGGGTGCTGATCAAAGCGGAAACTAGAAAGTGAAGTGGAAAGGACACCACATGGGGGCTTGAGGGCCACCAAAAGGAATGGGACTCAGGTTGAAAATTCTCTTTTATTGACAGATGAATTTCCAGGGGCAGCCACTGCCTTGGACCATGTCCATGCAACCTTTGTGTCAGGACTCTGAGGTGCAGCCCTCACCATGGAGGGCTGAATTCAGCAGGAGAGAGGAACAGGCTAGGCAGTGTGGCCAGAGTGAAGGCCCCAAAGAAGAGGGACCGTTCTTAGCTGAGAGCTGGAAACTCCCTGGACCTGCTGCAGACTTGTCCCTACCTGAGGTTAGAGATGCCATAACTATCTTCCAAAGATGTCTCTGGTACCACCTTAGCTAGAGGCTGGGGATGCCACTAACAGTGGCTGGTTTTTCCTTGTCTCTTTTCCCCAAAGTAATACCCCATTCCTGGAAGACATGTGAGGACCTGACCAGGTCCTCCAGGCACATGGACATCTTAAATGAGAACAGACTGACCAAGTGCATCTTCCCCTCCTTCCTCCAATAAACCTTTATTAACTCTCTAGTAATGAGACCAAGTGGAATCCGATTCCTGGGGATCCCTCCTGCTGCACAGGAGCTCTGCCTTCTCTATCTTAATCTCCCTATAATAAAATTCTCCTTTCTAAAACTCACCCTCTGTGGTCCATGAATTTCATTCTTCAAATTCACAAGAACCCAAAAGCCTCTGGGTCTGAGATGGCTTTGGTGTTAGTTGAGTTCCCAGGACCCCAGCCTCTCAAACTAAAGCATAAGAGCTGAGAAAGGCTCCTTTGCTCTCAAAGACACCGTGATATTTCTGTATCAGGGAGAGGACAGAATGGGAGTAGTAAGAACCAGGCCAGCACCTCCAAGTGCAAACTGTCACTCCAACCATCAGGTATCCAGGGGGACCCTGCCCAAACCACCCAGAATTCAGCATAAACTAGAACCCTGTCTTGAGTCCCAGAAGACACAGGCATCAAAATGATAAGGAAAACTCCAGCTTCTCTGTTATGTGTGTGCAATTAGGGAAGCCATTTCCGCCTAAACACGGGAGATTTGCAAAATGAGGGCCCATGACACACACTTGCTTATACAGCTAAAAAAGTCTATAATTAGAATCTCACCACTTCCAAATTCCACTCAGGAAAGAGGAAAAGTCTGAAAGTTAATCAAAAACAGGAACAGAGTTTATGGCACTAAATCTTTTCTGTCTATGCAAAAACTTACAGAATGATCCACACTTTAGAGTCAATACCCTGGATGCATGCATGTTTTGGAAAAGCCCAGGTGACCCTCTTGTCAGGGAGGACATGCCACACCTTCAGTGATGCATCCTTCCTGTGTTCAGCATGTGTTATTCTAAGGCTGCCTTTCTTATTGAATTCTTGACATACATGATCCATTCTGAGAAACCAGGGATTCAGGAATTCTTTTTTTGGTCTTTTTGAGACAGGGTCTCCCTGTAGCCCCAGCTGTCCTGGAACTCACTCTGTAGACCAGGCTGGCCTTGAACTCACAAAGATCCGCCTGCCTCTGCCTCCCAAGTGCTGGGATTAAAGGCGTGCTCCACCACGCCTGGCTGAAAGCAGGGATTCTTTAGCCTTCCTCTACACTCAGCATTCTTCAAAGAAAAACAAATAATTCAAATGGGATAGAAAGAATGGCTTTCTTCACGGAAAACAAGTAACTTGCCTGTGTAAATACAGTTTCCTATACTATGAATTGGAGAGTCAAGGAACTACCAAACAAATTAGTTGAA
Source organism: Rhizomys pruinosus (assembly GCA_009823505.1). Lineage (NCBI taxonomy): Eukaryota > Metazoa > Chordata > Mammalia > Rodentia > Spalacidae > Rhizomys > Rhizomys pruinosus. Next base: position 1,435,988 of record VZQC01002595.1, on the reverse strand, counting down.
CAAACAGAAAGAAGCCAAATGCTGCTGAAAGGGAAGTCTGGGCTGGCAGCACTGTGGGTGAGTGGGCTGAGCTGTCCAGTCCAGGGATCCTGGCCTCATCTTTCACTAGAAAGCTCAAATGCTGCTTCATGTGACAGACATCATAAGCGCAGCAGGGTACATGGAGGCTTTGCAATCCAACACTAAGTAGCTGCAGCTGGAAGAGACACACCCCTGTGAGCTCAGATGCACACCTGAGGCTCTGCCAAAGGCCTTCCCCAAAGCTACAAGAACACTCAGCTACACCTCAGCATTGCCAGGAACTTAATGGGGAAGTCAATGCCCCTAGGACATTGACATCCAGTGGGAGCTGTCGGGTCCAAGTCTGTTAGCTTAGACCATCAGTGGAAGGGATCTTCCTGCTTCCTCCAAGTGCTAATAGAGGTCCTCACTAGGTGCCTGTGGGTAACCACAGCCGTGTGCTGGGGTACCTCAGCCTATGCTTCCCCCAGGTGGTCTGTTCTCCCTACCTGTGGGACCCCCAGCACTCAAGTGCTCGTCTTTTCACTTTTAAAGATCCTGAATATGGGTTGGAGAGATGGCTCAGCAGTTAAGAGCACTGGCTGCTCTTGTATAAGACCCAGGTTCAATTCCCAGCTAACAACTGTCCATAGCTCCAGTTCCAGGGGATCTGACACCTTCTTCCATCCTCCACAGGCAACATATGACATGGGTGCAGTTACACACACACAGGCAATATGCTCATAAGCACATAAAATAAATAAATAAATAACTTTAAAGATCCTAAACAAGGAGAGAGTCGAGAAAATGTGATCACCCAAACCTGACACCAAGGTTACAGGGTGACCACTGTGTTTCCAGGATGAGACAGAGGAGCAGCCCCAGAGATAGGAGGAGAGGATGATAAATGAGAGGGTGGTGTGTGTGTGTCTATGTGTGTGTATGACTGGGTATGAGTATATGTGTGTATGTTTGTGTGTTTGAGTATGTATGTACGTATGTGTAGATGTATGTATATATGCATGTATTTTCATTTATATGTATGTGTATTCTTATGCACGTCTATGTGTGTAATAATACATGTATGTGTGTGAATGTGTATATATGTGCATGTATTCATGTATATGTGTATGTATCTGTGTATGATGTTTGTGTATATATGTTTGTGTGTATGTGTGTGTAGTATGTGGATGTGTGAATACACTCAAGTGCCCTGATTAGAAGTTCCTAATTTAAAGATTCTTTAAAGCTGTAGAGAGTTAGAACATGGGAGATACAGAGCCAATTACTGAGGACTCTCTTTAGTGTCCTTAATAGCCATCCGCTGTCCACCTGTGTGTGACCCAATGTATTTGCAACTATCATACGGAAGCTTTTTGGGTGATTAACTTAATGTATGAATAGCTTCCACCAGCTAAAAAGCTAATAATGTCACGAGACACCACCTAAGACCTAAGGCTGATATTTCCTCTTTCCTGTTAACTGTCTACCTGAAGTCGTCTGATGCTTCTGCAAATGTATTGGACAAATGCTATGATTTATGACTGTCTTTTGTTCAGCATATATAAAATTTTCATGAAGCTATTTTCACATTATAACACGCTATTCAGGGCAACTCGAATCCATGTTTCAGGGCCTTGGTCATTTACATTAACTCAAGAGCAAATTGTCTCTTGTTCCCTTAGAGATGGGAGCTGTTTTTCATTGCTGAGTGGGGAGTAGGGGTTGGGGGGCCACTCTATCAGTGTTAGCCCAACCCCTGAGCATCATCTGTTTCCAGCCAGTAGACCTAACTTCAGCTGGAGTCCTTTGTCTCAGTGCCCAAAACACCAATTTCCCTTTTTAAATTACAGTAAGAAACACATTTTACTTTGCAGCCAAACACACACACATTTGCAAATGTATGCATGTGACTGAATTACCTAGATATCTATTGGACATAGAAATGGAATCAAAGGTCACAAAACATCATTTTTCCTACTGTAGTGCAACTTGACATTTTCTATCTGTCCATTTGCCACCCCCCCACCTCTCTCTTTGTGTCTTATAAAGTGGATTTCATACCTTATGGTTTGGAAATCACTAGTCCAGACTGACTTTCCTAGGAGCTTAAGTAGGCCATCCATCCTCTTTGTGTCTCACTGTCTTGTTTGGTAAAGATAAAATGACAATTAACATCATTTTTGCCTTTCACAGAATTTTATAAGCTTATGACAAATTCATAACAAAGCATGAGATGATAGATCCGATATTCTATTAATTTTAATAGTTATGATGACACTCTTCTGAAGATTAAAAACTCTTATTTTGTTTTTTAATTTTCTTTTTACAGAAAATATGTTTTCTAAGACATGGTATATTCTTTTAGTCATATACTTTCATATTTTGAATGTGAAATATCAATAAAAAGTCAGAAAATGTTCACAAAGATGTAACTTTAATTGCTTTATCTCTAGTGCATGCTAGGCTTCCAGGAAACACAATCATCAATTCTGCTAAATGCCGCTTTCTTCTGGTTCCAGTGTTGCATATACAATACATCTGCTTTGTCTTTGTTGTCCCCAACCCAGAATGCGTGCGTCATCTCCCTGTAGGCTTGTCACCAACCTCGGCTCTGATGTGCCACTTTCTCAGCCTTCTTCCATTCTCCCACGTCCCACATCACTGTCCCCATACTTCAGCATGCAGCTCTGTGCTGGTCTTTGCTTATGTGACTCTCAGCAGAACAAGGGTGAAGCTATTCCATTTACCTTAGGACTCAGAGCACCTAATGCAATACCTGGCACAAAGCAGGTGCTGATGAAAATGACGGTGAACCAGATCCTGTCTTTCTGATTTTCACCCTGATGCATGCCCCTGATTTGACCTCAGGCTTAAACACCAATTCCTGATGCAAGAGCAAGTGCTGAGGAGCACCAGTGAAAACGTGGCGGATTTCCTATAGGAAACAATGCTGCAGGGGCCTCTGCTCTTGGCTAACTGAATTTGGCCAACAGAATAGCTTTGGGGTGCTAGAAATTAGCCATGGTACAGCTTGCAGAGGATGAGCTCGGGCTCCTCAGAACAGCACCTACTTGTGGCTGCAGGTGCATTGTCTTATGGGTCAAATGTCCCAGGCATTTCTTTGCCATCAGTCAGAATTCTTTTCATGAAATGAAAACAAACAAGTAAATGACAGCTATCTCTACTGCTTTCTGGCCCTAAGGACATAGTCTGCATGTTTCTGTAACTTAGAAAACAGACTCAAAGAGGTCTCAGGGATTTCCTGTTCCTTCTACGCATCAATTCTTCTTTCTTTCTTAGTGCTGTTCCTCATCTTCTCCAAAGGCCACTCTCGGTTATAGTTCCTGAATGTTTGTCACCAGAGATAAATGCAGATCACCTTTTCTAGCCCCTACGTCCAAAAGCTGCAGAGAAAAGCTCTCACAGGCTCATTGTTCTAGATGTCTTCCATTGCTTTGAAAAAACACTCTGACCAACACCAACTTGGGGAGGAAAGGGTTTATTCAGCTTACATCTCCTGGGTCACAGTTCATCACTTAGGGAGCCCAAGGCAGGAACTCAGGGCAGGAACCTGGAGGCAGGAGCCATGGAGGAATGCTGTTCACTGGCTTGCTCTCTACTGGCTTGCTCTCTGGCTCATGCCCAGCCTGCCTTCTTATACTGTCACTGCTCAACAATCAAGACAATACACCACAGATGTGGCCACAGGCCAATCCAATGGAGCCAATTCCCCAACCGAGGCTCCCTCAACCCAGGTGTGTCAAGTTGACACCAAAGCTATCCAGCACAATTGACCCCTTGTCAACTTGACACACAAACACATCACTATTAAACCACCTTTCCAGTTCTTATCCCCAAAGTATGATGTTAACACTAATCACAACCTAAGACAGTACATCCTTAAAAGCCCCACAGTCCTTAAAATGTCCAAACACTTAAAAGTCCAGTCTATTAAAAGTCTCTTAACTGTGGGCTGCTGTAAAATCCAAAACAAGTACTGTCTTATTTCAAAGGGAAGAATCAGGCACTCTCAAACAAAACCTAAGTCCAGCAAGTAGCTCAAGGCTGGACACCTGGGATTCACTCACGATCTTCTGGGCTCCAAAGGGTCTCGGCAGCTCCCCCTCTCCGACTCTGCCGTCCGTGGCACACTCATCTCGCAGGCCCAGGCCGAATCCATTCTACACCTACCGCTGCTCTTGGTGGTCGTCCCAGGGTACCGGCATCTCCAAAAAGCTGGGGTCGCTACTGAAACTGAGGCAGCACCTTCACCAATGGTCTCTTCTGACCTCTCCTGGTGCAAAGCCTCAGCTTCTCTCCATGACCCCTGCAATGTTGGAGTCTTCACTGCAACCGAGGTGCACTTCCACCAATGGTCTTTCCTGACCTCTCACAGTGCCAAGCCTTGGCTGCTCTCTGTGTCCCCCTCAAATTTCAACACTAGAAACATATAGGAGACTCTTACATGTTACCAAGTCCTGCTTCTGGCTTGAGATGGAGGCTCAGACCCCTTCTGGATCACAGCTTCTGAGGGCTGACCCTGAAGAAATTCTTCCCAGAAGATTTCACCACAGTGATGCTGGTCTCTTGTTACTTACAGCTGATTTTTCAGCCCCAGCTAACCAGCATCAATTGTCCCAGTAAAACAAAGATTTCACTTCAGGTTCTGGTCTCTTGTTACTTACAGCTGATTTTTCAGCCCCAGCTGACCAGAACCCATAGATTACACAGTACTGATGATCTCTGCTTCCCTTTGAAACTAGAAACTTCACAAGCCAGGCCTCCATCTTCCACAATTCCTTCAGCAAAACTGCTCCAAGCTCCACAACAACGATCTTTAGGCATTCAATGATCTTCCCAGCCCAAAGTTCCAAACACCTCCACAATCCTTCCCCAAACACCAAGGTCAGGTCTGTCACAGCAATACCCCACTTTTCTGGTACCAATTTCTGTTCTAGTTTTGTCTTCCATTGCTGTGATAAAACATTCTGACCGACACCAACTTGGGGAGGATAGGGTTTATTCAGCTTACATCTCCTGGGTCACAGTTCATCATTCAGGGAGCCCAAGGCAGGAACTCAGGGAAGGAATCTAGAGGCAGGAGCTGAAGCACAGGCCATGGAGGAATGCTGTTCACTGGCTTGCTCCCCTGGCTCATGCCCAGCCTACCTTCTTATACAGTACACAACAACCTGCCCAGGGTGGCAGCACTCATCGTGGGCTGGGTCCTCCCACATTGCTTGACAATCAAGACAATACTCCACAGATGTGGCCACAGGCCAATCTAATGGAGCCAATTCCCCAATTGAGGCTCCCTCAACCCAGGTGTGTTAAGTTGACACTAAAGCTATCCAGCACACTCATCTTGGGAGAAGCACTAAATAGTGGAATCATTCCATTCACCAGAAGGCAGGCTCCTAGGATTAGTTGCCATGTCCATCCAGACTCATGAAACGGCTGCTCCCCTTACAATTACAGGGTCTAGAGAAAGTGATGTTACAGAAAGAAGGAAAGGAGCAGCGTTGTCTTTGATACATAGATACAGGGGGTGAGCTTCATCCTTCTAAGCAACATCTCCATATTCCCCTGCTTAAAACACATTAATATGTAGCAATTTTCTCCTTGCTCATGAAAAGAGATTCAGTATTTTGATACATAGGTCTCTTTAGGCAATTTTAAAGGTGCTGCATTCTTTCCCTGGGACCAGATAAAAGCTATATGAGAACAAAGCAGACTGTTAATTTTGTTTATAGCTACCTACCAGGCATCTATAACAGGATGCTGATTACACAATAAGAGCTAAATGCAATGCACCCAGGATATGTGTCTTTCTTATCAGCAGGATTTGTTGCTCAAGTGAACAGTACTGTGTTCTGTATTCACCTTCAACTCCAATAATGAAAATGATTGCTGGCCTTTTACTATTTCTGCTTCTATGATGCTGTTAAGGCTTTAAATGTTTAGTGTGTGTGTGTGTGTGTGTGTGTGTGTGTGTGTGTGTGTGGTGTTCCTATATTATGGAATCAGATGTACATATGTGTGCAGCAGAATGTACATGTATACTGTATACCTGTGGAGGCCAGAAGTCAACCTCTGGGATTATTTTTCCAGGTGATGCCCACTGTTTCTAACATAGGGCCTCTCACCAGCCTGGAATTTGCCAACTAGTTTAAGCTAGGTAGTTTTTGAATCCCAGGAATCCACCAATCTCTGCCTCCCTCACACTGTAATTATGTGTGTATCACTACACTGGACTTCCTTGGGTGGGTGCTGGGATGTATATCGGGTCTTGATGCTTACACTTCACCAACTGAACTATTTCCCTAGATCTCTGTCTCTATCTCTATTTAGCAGTATATTTCAGCTGTGCATGGTGGTGCATTTCTGCAGTCCTGGCACTCCAAAGTTGGAACCAGGAGGACTGAGAGTTCCCACGGCACCACAAGTGACAGGGCAAGTTACAACCCAGCTTGGACTTGAGACTCTGTCTCCAAAGCATGTTTTAACCATATGTGAATGATCTGAATGATCTCATATGAATAAACACACTGATAATTTCATGTGTCTTCTGAGAGATGACCTTGGATGCCACTATAAATGACCTTCAGAGGGGGCTTTTAACAGAGTATAAAAGATTATATCAAAGGCTACATTTCATTGTGAACATCAATTTGCCCATCTTTTGTGGTCTCTGAGGTCCCCTGGTGCTTTGGAGTGGCGCTCACATACCTGTTACTCTTTTATTCTCAAAGAGAAGAATCAAAAGCTGAGTCTTTTTTTATGAGAACACTCCTGTTTTAACATAGCGTACCTTGGTCATCTCCTTAACTGAACAAAGCAAACAGAACCAGGGGGTCTCTCAAAAGGGCCACATGACGGCAGATGATTTTGTGAGATTCAATGACACTACTGTTCTTGGTCCTAGGAAATTAAGATGTTATCTCCATTAGGTCTTGACTGATGAAATTATGATGCTGGGAGGAGAGAGAGAATTTGGTAGCAAAGATAAGTGGTCTCATATTCCTCATCTTCAAGGAATGTGTATTTCCTGGTTGGTATCACATGTTGTCCTGTACTTTATCTGCAACACCCTTTAGCCCAGACCCATCTCCATGTTGGAGATTCTTCAGCTGGGCTGGTAGCTGTCGAGAACTGGAAAGTTTTCTAACATGGGAGCTTAAGCAATTTTTTTTTCTTTCTTGACAATTTGAAGGGTAGAAAAATCATTCTTACTGCTTAGCAATCTAATACAAGACTTATTATCTTTCCTTATTAAAGTCAAGGATGTCCATCTATTTACTTAAATGAAACTTTGTCACTTTCCTTTGGCATATTTGAATTGTCAGCAACAGGACTTCTGTTCTTGGGACTACTATTAAGCAAAATGAGAGTTACTTGAGCATGAGCAATGTACACTGGGATGGTCTATCTGATAACCCACACAGCTGATAATGTCCATTGATTGGATTAAAACGCAGGCACATGCACACTCATTTAATGTCCAGTACTTAATGACATTAGTACCCACATTCTCTACTTCCTCCAAAACACACCATACTGTTAGGGTATGAATTCTGCAAAGACCCAGAGTCCAGTTGAAATGTAGAGGGCATTCAAGGCTGGTGCTTAGAAACCTGCCCTATCAGCCTGCCTTTGCTGATGGAACAACTGGCCTTCACAGAATACTCAGGAATCTTCCTCCCTTTTCAAAAGCTGGAGAATTCTGTTTAACACCCTTCCCAGACTTGTTCCTTACCTATACCCTTAAATGCCCCAGCCAGAGGTCATTCAGTGCTGGATCTATTTTCATTTGAGCTTAGCCCCAGCTACCCTGAAGTAAACTTTATCCCTGAGTGCCTAAAACCTTGTGGTCTCTTTATTTGTCTAGGGGAGCATGCCATAACTTAACACATACTTCATTCAAAGTGCTAAATGTTTACTCAAGGAATATCACCACTACACAGTTTTTAAATTATAACAAAATCCGTAGGAATTAGACGATTTTCTAGTTTCATATGTAGATGCTAAAGATTGCAAATAAACAGGTTTACCTCATTTTTTCCCCAATCTCTTTGTATTTCATTTTTATTTTGGGGGGATTTAAATTTTTTAAATTTTTTATTGTGCATTTGTACATTTCATACCATGGTTTCTGTATTAGTGACTTTTCTGTTGCTGTGATAAAACACCATGACCAAGGGAACTTGTCAAAGGAAGAGTTTATTTGAGCTTATAATCATAAGCTGTTCCAGGGAATCAGAGTCCATTGTGGCAGGAAGCATGGTGGATGGGGCTGGAGCAGCAAGCAGAGGGTCACATCTCGCAATGAGCACAGGAAGCAGAGAGAGAGAGAGACTGGAGACCACAAGGTTTGTTAAACTCACTAAGCCTGCCCCCAATAACATACTTCCTCCAGCACAACCACACCTTCTAAGACCTCCAAGAACAGTGCCACCAACTGGAGACAAAATGTCTGAATACTTAAAGCCTATGGGGGACACTCTTATTCAAACTACCACATTCCACTCCCTGGCCCCCATAGGCCATATAAAATGCAAAATGCATTTAGTCCAACCTTAAAAGTCCCCATAGTCTTTACCAGTCTCAATTCTATTCAAAAGTCTATAGTCCAAAATCTCTTCTGAGACACAGGCCAATCTCTTAACTGTAAGCTCCTGTAAAATCAAAAGACAAATTACATACTCCCAACATACAGTGGAACTGAATACACATTCCCATTCCAAAAGGGAGGAGTAGAGGCACAGTGAGGAAATACTGGAACAAAACAAGACCAAAAACCAGCAGGGCAAACACCAAGTCCAGTAGCTGCATGTGCAACTTCTGGGACTTGACTTCCAAAGGGCTGAGATGGCTCAGCTCTTCCAGCTTTGCTTGCCACATACATCTCTTTCTTAGGCTGGTACCACTCCCGGTATGCAGCTCTCCTTGGCAAATATCTCACAGCTCTGGCATCTTGAATGTCTTCTTGGGGTCTCCACTGCCAACCAGGCTTCACATTCACAGCTTCACGCAATGGCCTATCAGGGCCTTCTCTATTGCTGCACTCTGCCTGGCCTCTGTGGCTCTCTGAATCCATGGAGGAAGAACTGATGACCCCTTCACTCTTGTATCCTTCATGCCTCTAAAGCCAGCACCACGTGAATAAAATTGCCAAGTTTGGCTGCAAGTTTGGAATGGACTCTGCAAATTTTCTCTGCCCTGGACTTGGAGTAGAAAACGCTTTCAGTATTTTCCTTTCAAAAATTGGAGGCTTAGCTGGGTGTGGTCTTGCCCTGAGGGTAGTGTTTCTGTTGTTTACTTGTAAATCTTGAGGCCCCTCCTCCTTAATCCCTTTAATCTCACTTTTTCCATTGTTTACTTGTAAATAGCTAGGCCTCTCCTTAATCACTTTAGTCTCACTTTTTCCATTGTTTACTTGTAAATAGCTAGGCCTCTCCTTAATCGCTTTAGTCTCCTTATCAAAAGGAACCTCTCTTTCACATGCTTTGGCCCCACCTTTAATCTTCCTAGTGCGGTTTTCAGATCCAAACTGTACATTCTGCGTATCTTTCTGCCCCATCTGCTCTTCTTCACTGTAGATCTGTACAATATTCACCATTAATAGCCACACCACCATTTCTACATTAGGCTGTCTTGAAATATCCTCCACCAAAGACATTAGTCCATTGCTTTTCAACTTAGCATCAGGCAAGCAAATGGGCTGTGGGCAAACTGCTGCCAGACTCTTTATCAAAATATCCCAGTTGCTGCCTAAGTCTTTATTTTCCTCTGGAACTACATTTTTTGCAGCAATGCTTTCTTCCAGGCTTCTACTAGAATGGCCCGTTAAGCTCTGCTTACAGTAGTCAACAGCTCTTCTAACTCAAAGTTCCAAAGTCTTCCACATTTCTCCAAACATCCACATGGTCAGGTTCTTCACAGCCAACAGCCCACTCTCTGGTACCAAAAAAACTGTATTAGTCATTTTTCTGTTGCTGTGATAAAACACCATGACCAAGGGAACTTATAAAAGGAAGAGTTTATTTGAGCTTATGATTGATGGTTCCAGGGAATCAGAGTTCATTGAGGCAGGAAGCATGGTTGCTGGGGCTGGAGCCAAGGGTCACATCTCGCAATGAGCACAGGAAGCAGAGAGAGAGAAAGAGTCTGGACACCACAAGGCTTGATAAACTCACTAAGCCTGCCCCCAATAACATACTTCCTCCAGCACAGCCACACCTTCTAAGACCTCCAAGAACAGTGCCACCAACTGGAGACAAAATGTCTGAATACTTAAAGCCTATGGGGGGACACTCTCATTTAAACCACCACAGCTGCTATTGAAATTTAAGCCTCCCTCCATTCCCCCAACCCTCCATCAGAACTCATGAATCACACCATCCATGTTAAGTCCTATCCATTCAAGCTTTTGAACCCAGATATCCTTTTGTGAAAATTTATCCACTGGAGTCTAGTCAGCACATCTGGAAATCTAAGTAAGGCATACTCTCCCTCACCCAGGAAATAATCAGTCTTCAGTAGTTCTCAGTCCAGGGCCGGCCCACCACCCATTTCTCTTGCTCCACTCTGGGACCTTGTTTGAGTTGGCATTGGTCCCGTGCCTAATACCATCATCACCACAAGTTCACATGTGCAAGCTTCCAGTAGTCTGTATGCATCTGCTTCTCTCTGTCCATGAACCATCCCTGGCTTTTACAATCTTTCCACCCCTTCTTCCACAATGATCCCTGAGCTATGGGTAGGTGAGGTTTAATATAGGAGTCCTATCCAGGGACACACACTCTGGAGGCTCCTATTCTTTGAAACTTGGTCAATCCTGGCTTTGTGTGCATTCCACTCCATTATATAAGGAGGCTTCACTGGTGAGAATTGAAGAATGCATTCTCTTTTTAAAATGTCCAAGTAACGGGGCTGGAGAGATGGCCTAGAGGTTAAGAGTGCCGACCGCTCTTGCAGAGGACCCGTGTTCGATCCCCAGCACCCACATGGCGGCCGAGGGCCGTCTGGAACTCCAATTCCAGGAGAACTCCAGTTCCAGGGGAATCCGACACCCTCTTCTGACCTCCACGGCATTACACGACACGGGTGCACAGACTTGCATGCAGACAGTACATTAATACACATACAGAAATAAATAAAATTAATATAAAAAGTTAAAAAAATGTCCAAGTAACTAGATCATCTTCCATTTAGTTCCCTCTCTCTTTGAGGTGGTTTTGTTAGTTCCTTGACCTTGGTTTCTTGTGAGTGTATCTACAAACCTTATCTTTATGGGAGAAATATTTTAATTGCTCATTCACTGAGTTTGCACAGTCTTTAAAGAATTGTGGTTTGGAGTATGGTCTCTAATTGTGAAATAAAACCTCAGGGCTGTGGTTTAAATGAGAATGTCCCCTATAGGATCCAATTAAGTATCTGAATATTTTTGTCCCCAGTTGGTGGTACTGTTTTGGGAGGTCTAAGAAGGTACAGCCATGCTTGAGGAAGTGCATCACTGGAGGTGGGCTCAGAGAGTTCATAAGTCTTGCTGATTCCTCGTCTCTCTGCTTCTTGTGTCAGCTTCAAGATGTACACACTTGGGCTGGAGAGATGGCCTAGCGGTTACGAGCGCCGACTGCTCTTACAGAGGACCCGGGTTGGATCCCCAGCGCCCACATGGCGGCCGAGAACCATCTGAAGCTCCAATTCCAGGAGAACTCCAGTTCCAGGGGAATCCGAGACCCTCTTCTGACCTCCGCGGCATTGCACGACACGGGTGCACAAACTTACATGCAGACAGTACATTCATACACATACGGAAATAAATAAAATTAATTAAAAAAATTTAAAAAAAAAGATGTACACACTTAGCTTTCCGTTCCTGCTTCAGCCTCCTCACTATGCCTCCCAGCCGTGACAGACTCTGATCCCTCTGAAAACATAAGCTCAAATAAGTGCTTCCTTCTGTAAGTTCCGTTGGTCATAGTGCCCTACCACAATAACAGAAAAGTAACTCATATGCTCAGTACTGTTAACACGGGCGATGCTCAGTAGATGACATATGGTTGTCATGGGGCCATAGTAATTTAGAGGTACTTTTGATGTTGAAACTGTTTTCTTTTTGCTTGCTTTCGGAGACATCTTACTATTTAGGCCAGATTCATGATTTTCCTGCTTTAGCATTTTGAGTGTGGGGGCCACCACACATGACTAGAGGGTTTTAGGAGAAATAAAATGATGAGCTGATGAGTTGCACTTGAAGATGCTTTTGTCCAGTGCCTGCTGATTCATGGCTCCTTATTATTTGTACAACTGATAAATATATTTACTCAGGTTACAGTTTTATCATCAGCAAACAGAAACCCTGTAATACACATTTAGGAATGCTTACTTTGCAAATAAGGTGATAAAAGTTTCTTTGGTGAAGTACTTTACTGAGAGAAAGAAATTATAGTGATATGCCCATCACTTTAATATGCCTTCTTCTTCTCTTTTTCTTTATAACGACAATATTTGCAAAGATAATATTTCCTGCTATCTATGACACTCATTTGCTTTTGAACAGACTTTTTACAGTGTTTTGTATTGATTTACCTGTTCAATATTCATTGTGAGGAACTCAGCTATCATTTGTGTCTTTATCATTGGGAAGACAAAGGGCCTTGTCTGATTCTTTCTTTTTTAATGTGTTTGATTATTGCCGTCCATGTGTGTTAAGTGCATCTATGTGAATACAATGTCCAGGGATAGTCAGAAAAGTGGCACCTGGGAATTCCCTGAACTGGAGCTTATGATAGTTATTATACATTCCCATGTGGGTGCCTGAGGCTTAACGATGAACCCGGCTCTCTTTCAAGAGCAGACCAGTGCACTCTAACAAAACTGAGCCATCTTCGCCCTCAATTCGCTCTAATTCACGTTTCTAGTTATATATATATATAATCAAATATATATAATATATATTTACTAGAAAAATTCTATGCTCCACATGGATAGCCTTGTCTTAATAGATCATTTGAATCTCTTTCTTTAAAAAATAAAATATTTAAAAATTTTCCCTCTGTATCTCTAAACATCTTCATCTGTGTGCATGTTTGTGCCTGCCATACTGCACATGTGTGCTATAATGCATTTTTGTGGGGCTCAGAGAGCAATCTATTGGTGTCAGTTCTCCCCTTTCTCTACCATTCAGTCTTTGGAGATTACACTCAGCTCACCAGGCTTAGTGGCAAGTGCCTTTACCACTGAGCCATCTTGCCAGCCCTGTCACCTTCATTTTAGTTGAAGAAAAGAGACTTAACAAAGTGAAGTGCCTTGCCCAAAGTCACAGAATGGACACAGACCTCGAACTTTTCCCATAAGCTGAGGAAGCCCATTTGTGGTGATGGTGCCCTGGAGGGCAGCAATTCTTCCTGCTCCTTTCTCTCACAGATGCCTTCAACAATTTCATTCTGCATACTTCATCTGGACAGCATATGAAAACAACCTACGGCGGCCATGCTATGTGTCTCCTTTATGGAACTTCCTCTTTTCTGGGGTGTCAGATCCTTTACTGGGACACTTCTGGACTAAGACCACTGCAGACCATAACTATAACACTATAACAGAATGCCTTTGTGGCTTGCAAGCCTTGGCAAGCCACAAAGCCACCTTGGTATTTGCAAATGCAAAGCCTTGGCTCTTTACATTGCTTGGATCTCTAAATGATCACCATTGAGGGAGATTCAGATAGTCCACTGAAGGGTATTCAATGAGACTAGAAAGCTCCAGTGTGCTTCACTGTGCTTATGGCCCACGAAGAAATGGAGGCCACTTATGTTTGTTAACTGATAGGATGTGGCTACATTATACATGATATGCTCAAAGGAAACAGTCAGTCATTCTGGCCGAAGTTCAATGCATATCTATGTTTGATGTGCTGAGTGTTATGGAGCTGTGTTCTCTGGGGGAGTGCAGATCACCTTTTAGGAAGGATTTCAAATGTCCAAATCCACTGCAGATTCCATAGTTAATGCTCAAATCCTCTGAACAAGAATAACAGGTGGGAACAGAGTGCTGTTCTTGGAAGGAAGGATTCATTTTGAATTCCAGAATAAGGAAATAGGAAGTTGTAGAGAAAGGAATGTAGCTAGGAACCAAGCTTGCTTCTTAAGAAAGGCATGGCAGGTAGATAAAGTTCAAGGTTACCACCAGCTCAGAAGGTTAAGTACAAGAAATCATTCTGGTGACCACCTAGTCACTGTACATCACTGGTAACCTCAAAAATTCCCATGGGCCATGCTTTCCGGGTCTAGTCCTGTTTGGTCCACCTCCAAGGGACTGCATGTTCCCTAGAGGTTCTGTCACTTCCATTCCTATGCGAAGATCAGCTTCAGGTCTCCACTGACTGAAAATACTCATCAGCGTCTTTGTTTTGTCTCTCTATTATAGACTTATCAACCAAATCACAGTACTCTTGATTAAACTCAACTTTCATAGCAACTATAATTTTATAAAGGTACATATGTCTCATATAATATACGGATGTATTATATGAAAAATATAGCCACTGTTTATCTTAAGTTCAAATTTAACTGGAATTCTTGTATTTTATTCAGTAACCCCAGCTCTTCCCTATTGTGTACAGAACTCTTTTGAGCATCCCCAGATCCTATCCCAGACCCTCCAGGGCACAGACTTCCCAACATGGAAGAGGAGGGGGCTATCTTTAGACAATATGGGTCTCCTGCACATTCTTCTCCAGGGACTACAGAACATCAGCAAAGCTGGCAGGAAAAGACAGTAAAACCGAATGACACAGGGACTTCCATCTTAGTAAATGATCCTCCTCCATCTGCTTCCTCCTTCTAGCTTCTAGTCAACAGGAAAGAGCTTTGATGGTCTCAGCTGGAGTAGGTAGAAGGAGGAGAAAGACAAAGTCCTTCCCAGCATGTGGCTCCAGGCTGTGAGACCGAGTACACCATTACACTTTAAATTTCATAGGAACAACTGTTAGGAACTCGTTTCTGTTAGATGTCCTCAGATGTTACCATCTTTGCTTATCTTGTTCCTAACACACACCTCCTCTGAAAAATCAAATATTATCTCCCCCTTCGAGATTTATCATTGATAAGGAAGATACCGCATTTATAAATTCTTATCTTTTCTCAGCCCTACAATGAAGGAGCTTATAAGCAGACGGAGAGCAGGTGAGAACATAATATTCCTTTTGTTTCGATATGAATATATACATTTTTATATTATAGTCACAGACCGTATCACCATTACAAACATAAGGCTCTGTTCCTTTCTTCCTTTCTTCCTTTCTATCCCTGAATAAAAGAAAACAGCCATTTCCTTGAAGACTATTGTCCTAGTTTTTCATTTTTTAAGTAGTATTTTGATAAATTCCTCCAGAATGTCATATATCTATCATTTTTACCTCCCCTTGCCCATTTCTTCCCAGATCCACCCTCATCTTCCCACACACACAATGATGTGTCCTTTCTGTCCTTTCTCTTAACTTTTAAAAGCCCATCCGAATCAATTCCTGGTGCCCGAATACTCTTTGTTGTATGTCTATTTCCCCCTGAAGCTTGGTAACCTACAAATGGTCACAAGGCAGTGATATGTCTGGAACTCTGACCACTCACTGGTCTCTTACTTTTCCTTTCTGGCCTTGTATGAGTCACTTACAACCTCTGGAAAAGAGGGCAAATCAGAGAAAATAGAGGCAGAAGAGAGGACATGGGCATCTGGGATAGGTGGTTAGCTGTCAGTCAAGAATGGGATGAATGAACTGCTTTGCTCAGTTGATATGTGTGATTCTGGATAAATGCTGGTGGCCCTTATTTACTCAGAGAGGATGAACAGAAGGCGGCTGTCCTTCCTAGGGCAGGTCAGTGGTCTTAGCAGCTGGAAACTACAGTGGCTACCAGCGAAGACCACAAGCAGTGGGCAGTGGAAGCCAGGGATGGCCCTGTCTCCTGCCTGGGAGAGTCCTTACCCTGAGGGTCCTTTTGACTCCTATCTGGAAGCGGCACGTGTTGCATTTCTATACAGGAAACTGTTCTCTTACATTTATTCCTCTCTCTTCAAAGTTTATGTGGGGACAAAGAAGAGAGAAAACAAATGGAGCGATGCAACAAATCCTGTAGAAACTGAATGCGAAGTCAAGACTGGAGCACACTAGCTAAGGATGACTGAAAGAAACACAGCTCAGACCAAACAGGCCTTCCCGAGTTGAGCTGTCTGGGGATAAGCCACCTGCTCTCTGTGTTGATGTGTCAGTGTGATTCCCACTGTGGCCGCTGCTTCCCAGCTCTTTGATGCTACCTCTGATTATTGACAGCTGCAAGGTAGAAAATGGTCTCCTGGGAGAATGGAGGACATCGAATGTCCAGCTTGTGCTCCTAGTTGGGAGGCATGGCTGACAGGCTTGGGAAAGGCAGAGAGGAATCAGGGAGAAGCCATTTCAGAGGCCCTTCCTCTGCAGGGAGTCCCTTGTCCCTTCTCCTTTTGTCCCAGGCCGTCATCCCCTAGTGTCCACACCACAGAAACTGCTGGGCCCTAAGCCCTGGTGGCTGCTTCCATCACTTCTCACTTGTTACCCTATAGCTGCTGTGTGCCCTGTGTCTCTTCTCACTTCAAGGGCCATCTTCAGGCCATGGGCTGCCCAATCAACTGCCTTCTCTTCCACCATGTTTAGCAGTCACTGGGATTTAAGAGGTTCTCTCTCTCTCTCTCTCTCTCTCTCTCTCTCTCTTTCTCTCTCTCTCTCTCTTTCTTTCAGTTGGGTATTAGAGACACAAATTAAGATTTGGATGGGCAGAAAGACTTGGTTCTCAGCTGAGAACAAAGCTAAATCCCATTTATACTGATTAGTACACACTGGCCCTGGGACCCCTGAGGGGCAGCTATGGTGGAGCAGATGGCTTCGTTGGATTCTTCCCTCTTTCTGAGATGGAGCAAGATACATACTGTCTGGAAGAAATGAAATAACCTCTTTCACTGGGTTGTTGTGAAAACTTAATGCTGTAACAAATGACAGCTGCTGAAACCTGGCACAGATGGTTCCTTCAGGTCTTCCCCATTAGTGTCTATCTGTGACCACAGTGAATTGCTTCCACTTCTTTCTACAATGTCACAGTGTTTCTCTTGGAGATTCTTAGGTCCTTCGGAAGGAAGCAGTCAGCAACGGGAATCCATCCCGACTTCACACGCTTTCTCCTCTCTGCAGTTACCTTGTGGTGGTCACTCAGGAAACCTTAAGCCTAAGTATTCCTTCTAAAATGGGAGTAATATTAACAAACCTATTCTATGAAACATTGCACAAGCCACCTACTCCTTTATTATGTGTATATACCTTCACGTACACACATGTGCGTGCACCTGTGCACACAGACACACACACACACACACACACACACACTCACACACACAATTTCCATATATGCCCCATCCCTCCTTGTGACAGACTTGTCTCATTTTTATCTCAAAAAACTGTTAGATTTTTGTCTTATTCTCTGGTGATCAAATCCAGGGCCTTGAACATGCTAAACAAGTACCCTACCCCCGAGTGCCATCCCCAGCCCTTGTATGCAAATTAGTTTGCAGATCTAAAACTTGCATAAGAATTTTAGGTTCCTCTAAAAAAAAAAGCCTTTCTTTTTACATTAACTAATAATTAGCTTATTGGGTGGGGAGTGCTTGCATGCCAAGGCACACACATGCAGATTTGATTTTCTACTTCTATCATGTGGTTCGGGACCTGAACTTGGGTTGCTAATCTTATTGGCAAGTAAGTGTCCTGATCTCATGAGCTATCTCACTGGTATCGGGGTCCCTTTTTAAGGGCTGTTTATTTAAACTGAGAACTGGGCAAGGAATAGTATTGGGTAGGAGTGGTCCTTGCAAGGAAAGAGACAGAGGTTTCGGCTATGTCTCTATCCCTACTAGCCTCTCAAAGGTATGCCAGTATTTATAGAGCTAGGATCTCTCTCTCTCTCTCTCTCTCTCTCTTTGTTCTTTATTCAGATTAACTTACTATTCTTAGACCACTGTGGTCAGAGATCAGCCAACTTTCTCCCTCCTTTTTAATATGTTCTATGTGTAGCTAGCACTCAGAAAACTACACTTGAAAGTGAAGCCATCAGAAGCGAAGTTTCTGACTTGCATTCTTGACTTTGGTCTCTCAATCTTTCTCATGGTGAGCCATAAAAATTAGAATTCTTCTTCCCCCTGATAGATACAGAAGCCCAGAGCCACTTTTCTCAAAGCGTGTCATAAAATCTAACCTTTCCCCAACCATTCTGTGTAAAGAAATTAATTATATGACCTATATGATCAACCTTGCTTGATATTAATTCCCAAGACCACTGTCCCCCATTTTCAGAAAGGGTCCTGACTTGTACCCAGGAGTAAGGCACGCCACGTCAGAAGCCAAGAATCTACACAGGCCTTACTAGATTTCCCCTCCTAGACCAACACCAGCAACTCACACATTTTTCCAGCAATATTTCCACACAGCTGTTCATGCTTCATTGAACCTAAGTATAAAAATAATCTGGGTCTTGGGTTTTGAATCTGAAGTCTTCAACATCACACAAAACTATGATGAAATAACTATGCTATGCTTTTCTCTTAAGCAGATAGCCAAGATTCTTTAAGGTGGGCAGAAAGTGGGTCACACCCTTTTCTGCTGTCCAACTAATCTCTCCCTCTGACAGACATCCTCATATGTTTTCCACTGGTCCGGACCCAATGAAGTTAAGAATGGACTTCATTAGTTGCTATATCCATATTTTCTGAAGCATGCTGGACTCTGGATATCCAGAATAAATGAGTGAGTCTGCACATCCCATCCACTCTGCTTCCATTTAGCAGTCTCAGAAGCATTTCTGGCTGCAATTGCTTTCCCCAGCCTTCTGATCATTTTCAGAACTGGTAATTTAAGATTTGCTGATCAAGCTCTTGCTATGTATAAGGCACTGTTCAGGGTGCCTTTCAAACACCAACTCATCTCTGTCTTACAACCTGGATGGGAAGGCATTATTTTTATTGTCTCCATTTGACAGATGAGGCAGTCAGCACATAGGAGTTGAAGGTGGATTCCCCCGGATCACATGCTGGGGAAGGAGCAGAAGCCAATAGGCCCCCAGCATCTGACTTTAGGTACTGGCTTTTAAACCCAAAGCCTTTTTTTTTTTTTATCTCTCTAAACTCTATTGCCTTAGGTCAGACCATTCCGGCTTCAGGTCAACAGTATAACAGCTCTGAATTGTCATCTCTGACTCCCCTACATCAGCTGCTCCAGATAGGGCTCCATGTGCTCTGTGGTGTACTTTATACTTGTGTCATGTGTGCACACTCCACTGAACTATTGTGTATCTTCTGCACACTCTGCTCTGTCTCTCAAACACTCCTATTGATGTTTTCAGTGTCTAGTGTGAGTCTGGTATGGAGTCCCAAGATGGAGTGCTGTAGAAAGTCCCAGAACAATGAGGGACATACATGTCTCCATTCCCCACTACAAACCATGGCATGTGGCAGGATGGAAAGGTTAAGGATGCTAGGAAGTCTTTCAACAAAGAATTTGGTCCAGAAGGGCAGAAAGTGGAGAGTTCCCATCTGCTTTTCTTTTCTTTTTTAACATTTTATTTATTTATTTATTTATTTATTTATTTATTTATTTATTTATTTATTTTTTATGTGTATGAATGTACTGACTGCATGCAGGTCTGTGCACCCGTGTCGTGCAATGCCACGGAGGTCAGAAGAGGGTCTCAGATTCCCCTGGAACTGGAGTTCTCCTGGAATTGGAGTTACAGACGGTTCTCAGCCGCCATGTGGGTGCTGGGGATCGAACCCGGGTCCTCTGCAAGAGTGGTCGGCGCTCTTAACCGCTAGGCCATCCCTCCAGCCCCCATCTGCTTTTCTTAAGCATCTGAGAAACAAGTATTATGGGCCCTGAGCAAGAGCAGGGGGGGTCCAGGGATGAGAGAGCTCTACAGGATGGCTTTGAGGGAGCGAAGTACTGACCTAAGGTAAACACAGGGCTAGGCTAGCTAGCTGGTGTAAGACCCTGGTGCTCAGTCCAGCACTGCAGCTGATGACCAGGCCCTGACTTATGTTACCACAAGTGCGGGTTAATTATTATGAAATTGAGCTCATGATAGAAAGACGGGATTTGGGCCTGTCGCTTTGCCCTCGAGCTTTCTACCTTCTACCATGTGAGGACGCTGCCAGAGGGCCCTGGTCAGATGCTTGACTGTCCAGAACTGTGAGCCAATACACTCCAGTGCATCACAGACTACACACACTCAGGCTTTCAGTTATCACAGCACTAAACAGACTAAAATATCACTCAAATTTAAAATTTCCTTATGTATTCATTCTTCCTTCATCATTCTTAATCCTACATTTCCCTTTTTAATACAGAAGTTTTATAACAGCACTGTGAGTAGAGGATAATACCCAAATTTCCTGAAACAATAACTGCCTAAACTTGGGTGACCTCCTTGAAGCTCTGCACCAGATTTTCTCATCCTACTACCAAGATGCTGATCACCATTACCCCTCACCATCAGCACTGACCACTGTCTACACCATGCAGTCACCATGACCCCTCACCACCAACACTGACCACTGTCTACACCATGCAGTTCACCATGACCCCTCACCACCAGCACTGACCACTGTCGTCACCATGCAGTTCACCATGACCCCTCACCACCATCACTGACCACTGTCTACACAATGCAGTTCACCATGACCCTCACCACCAGCACTAACCACTGTCTACACCATGCAGTTCACCATGATCCCTCTCCACCAGCACTGACCACTGTCTACACCATGCAGTCACCATTACCCCTCACCACCAGCACTGACCACTGTCTACACCATGCAGTTCACCATGACCCCTCTCCACCAGCACTGACCACTGTCTATACCATGCAGTCACCATGACCCCTCTCCACCAGCACTGACCACTGTCTATACCATGCAGTTCACCATGACCCCTCACCACCAGCACTGACCACTGTCTATACCATGCAGTCACCATGACCCCTCACCACCAGCATTGACCACTGTCTACACCATGCAGTCACCATTACCCTTCACCACCAGCACTGATCACTGTCTACACCATGCAGTTCACCATGACCCTCACCACCAGCACTGACCACTGTCTACACCATGCAGTTCACCACGACCCTCACCACCAGCACTGACCACTGTTAATACCATGCAGTCACCATGACCCCTCACCACCAGCACTGACCACTGTTAATACTGTGCAGTTCACCATGACCCCTCACCACCATCACTAACTACTGTCTATACCATGCAGTCACCATGACCCCTCATCACCAGCACTGACCACTGTTAATACCATGCAGTTCACCATGACCCCTCACCACCAGCACTGACCACTGTCTACACCATGCAGTTACCATGACCCCTCAGCACCAACAATGACCACTGTCTACATCATGCAGTTCACCATGACCCCTCACCACCAGCACTGAACACTGTTAATACCACGCAGTCACCATGACCCCTCACCAGCAGCATTGACCACTGTTAATACCATGCAGTCACTATGACCCCTCACCACCAGCACTGACCACTGTTAATACCATGCAGTTCACCATGACCCCTCACCACCATCACTGACCACTGTCTACACCACGAAGTCACCATGACCCCTCACCACCAGCACTGACCACTGTTAATACAATGCGGTTCACCATGACCCCTCACAACCAGCACTGACCACTGTTAATACCATGCAGTTCACCATGACCCCTCACCACCAGCACTGACCACTGTCTTACCACCATGCAGTTCACCATGACCCCTCACCACCAGCACTGACCACTGTTAATACCATGCAGTTCACCATGACCCCTCACCACCAGCACTGACCACTGTCTACACCATGCAGTTCACCATGACCCCTCACCACCAGCACTGACCACTGTCTATACCATGCAGTTCACCATGACCCCTCACCACCAGCACCGATCGCTGTGTACACCATGCAGGTCACCATGACCCCTCACCACCAACACTGACCACTGTCTACACCATGCAGTTCACCATGACCCCTCACCACTAGCACCGATCGCTGTCTACACCATGCAGGTCACCATGACCCCTCACCACCAGCACTGACCACTGTCTATACCATGCAGGTCACCATGACCCCTCGCCACCAGCACTGACCACTGTCGTCACCATGCGGTTCACCATGACCCCTCACCACCAACACTGACCACTGTCTACACCATGCAGTTCACATGACCCCTCACCACCAGCACCAATCACTGTCTACACCATGCAGGTCACCATGACCCCTCACCACCAGCACCGACCACTGTCTACACCATGCAGTTCACCATGACCCCTCACCACCAGCACAGACCACTGTCTATACCATGCAGTTCACCATGACCCCTCACCACCAGCACCGACCACTGTCTATACCATGCAGTTCACCATGACCCCTCGCCACCAGCACCGACCACTGTCTATATCATGCAGTTCACCATGACCCCTCACCACCAGCACCGACCACTGTCAAAAGAAGATTCTACTTATCCTTCAAGGCCCTGTTGATATATTTGTTTTGCAGCACTCTTATCTCCCCAGTGTAAACTGCTTGCTCTCTCTTTCCCTCCCCACCCCCAACCCAACCCACCCCAACCCAACCCAAACCAAAAAAAAAAAAAAAAAAAAAAAAAATGTCTTTTTTTTTTTTTTGGTCAACAGGCCCCCAAGCCCACGGCCTGAACACTCTGTAAAACCAGGCTGGCTTTGAAACTCACAAAGATCCGC
Source organism: Rhizomys pruinosus (assembly GCA_009823505.1). Lineage (NCBI taxonomy): Eukaryota > Metazoa > Chordata > Mammalia > Rodentia > Spalacidae > Rhizomys > Rhizomys pruinosus. The sequence continues at coordinate 1,413,161 of VZQC01002595.1, read as the reverse complement.
CTGCCTCTGCCTCCCGGAGTGCTAGGATTAAAGGCGTGCGCCACCACGCCCAGCAGGATGTCTTTTTTATAGGCATTTCTCAGTTGAAAAGATGCTAAAATCATCATATTGTCCAGTGGATTAAGAAGCAAGTTATTTGTCATTCTGTTGCCTTGGAATCATAAAGACTTCTGCTTCCTTGATTTGCTATCTCTGTAGAACTTATAGGCTGACCCTAGGCCCTGTTACATAAGGCCCAACTATCTTTAAAATGTCTGGGCATACTTTCTTCCGCACCTGTCCATGCGGACGTATGATGCTGTCATCTTTTCCATATTGCTGAGTCAAAAGTGCCAAAATACCTCAAAGGTTCCCACTGCATTATTCTCAAATGGAAAAAGGCAAAGAATTAAGTTTGGTCTATTATTCAGAAAATCCAGTTTCCTGCCCTTAGTGACAACAGCCACATTCTGCCTTAGAACAGGGCTGACTGCCACCCTTACCACGATGATGTATGCAATGCAGTGAATGCTTGAGTGTGAGTGCATGGCTCACTTATGCAGTTTTCAAGTTCTGAAGGAGGCTTCAGAAGTGCAAGGAAAAGTGAACACTCTCCTTTACTATGGATCCCGAGGCCACCAGCTCAAGGAGGCCGGCCTCCCCGGACTGTGAGCCACAGCACTTTTCTGAATTGCCTTCAAAGTCATTTTATTTATCCATCCTCAAGGACAAATTCGTCTTCATGGTTGTAGCAATCCTGTCCACGTCACAGGGTCGTAAAAATGCTGTCCACCCCCCCCACCTGTGTCAGTATGAAGTGAAGAAGTCTGTGCCTCCAAAGTCAGACCCCAACCTCAATATGTTTGTGGGTGTATATTTGCCTACCTACTTGTGCTCTAACATGTGAGTCAGGGTTGCAAGGCAAGGAATCATGTGGAGAAGGCATCCTGCTGGGGGAAAGCCATATTCTTAGCATGAGACACCCTGGCTATACTTTAACTGATATAATACTTGGCACTGTATTCATTATCTAGTGAGATGGTTGAGGTCATCTTATGTTTGGAGGGAGGGTGAGGGAGGGGGTTTTGTTTTGTTTTGTTTTTGAGACAGGGTCTGACAATGCAGCTCTGACCTGCAGTTTCTCATGCTGTTATCTGGGCTGGCTTCCAACATGTACTGTTCTATCCTCAGCCTCCCTCGTGCTGGGATTCCAGGAAGGAGCCCCTGCACCCAGCATTCATGTTTATTTTAACTAGTGTTCATTAAATAATTTTCCAGAAACAAAATTTCAATTTCATAAAAGACACCATTTTATAGTGAAAAAAAGTACGAGTTTTAGATTTTCAGGATAAAATGAAATTTGTTGTTAAGGAGAGTCATTGTATTAGACTTGAGACTGCCTGTTACAGCTCAGCTTTAATGACCATCGAGATGTTATGTCACTAACATTTCCATGGAGTAAAGCCTTATGTAGCTTTCAAATTCATATGTTGAAATCCTCATCCCTAAGGCCTCAGCATGAGGAGGTGAGGCCTTTGTGGGGTGATTAAGTCATGAGAGCAAGCCCTTATACCTGAGAGGTCCCCATGGATCTAGCCAGCCTCTTTATGCCAGGAAGACACAGAGTTCTGCATCAGCCAGTAAGCTGGTTCCCAGAAGACACCGAATTTGGAATTTGCCTCCACCTGAATTAGAGTGCTCAGCCTCCAAGTCTGTCGGAAACATATGCCACCCGATCCATAGTAGTTTCGTTATAGAAGCGCAGCCTAAGAACTCTGTTTGCTCTGGCTTATGTTTAACTACTTTTCTTTGGTAGGAGGAAGCTATGGCATATGCACTGTGCCAGCAGATGAGCAAGACAATAAAACTTCATTAGAAACAATGGACTGGGCCCAACCTCCAGGCTATTGCTTGAGGGAAAGCATGTTCAATTTCCTTGAGGTTCCATTAATCACAAATCAAAGGTGGAGTACACAGAAACTTAAGTAGGTGCTGACTGCTTAAATATATTATTTTGACTTTTAAATTAATCTAATTTAAAATTAATTAATGAATTAATTCTGGGCTTTTGAGACAGAGCCCCTTATAGCCCCAGCTGGTTTGGATCTCACTATGTAGAGCAGGCTGGCCTTGATCTCACAGAGATCTGCCTGCCTCTGGCCTCTTGAGGCATGTCAACTTGCCTGCTCAGACTAGGGCTCTCCATTCAGATGTACCACAGATTTTATTAACAAGTATTGGGGCCCCTTAAGGGGGTGGGCCCCAGTCTCAGCAGTGGCTAGACAGAAATATACCACACCCACTCCTAGCACAGCTCCTACCCCACAGAGTCAAATGGCCATGATGTGCTCCTCTTCTCCCCTCCCCTCCTGGGGCTGAGCACAGGCCGGGCATCTAGGTGCTCTCTAACACCTCTGGTGACCAGGTGACTTGCCACATCCTACTTGGCACAGCAGACGCGAATCCTTACTTACCCTCAAACTTGGTTTCTCTTTCTGCTTTCATCGTGTCTATTTATAACACTGTTTTCTAAGGTTTAAAGCTCCAAAGTCATCTCTTGTGACAGCTCCTAGATCCATCCCTTCACTCCATCCTACACGTTAAAATCACTGTAATCTTCCTGCAGCTCAGCTCTGATTCTGTCAATCTTTGTTCATCACACCTGGGAGCTCTTGTCTTTCCGAACGCAGGTCCTCGATGTGTCTCGATGAAGGGACCACCAGGGAAGAGAGTGACCACCAGCTCTGCCCTGAGCTCCACGCAGCTCAGGCAGGTCTCTCACATGCATCCTGCATGTGCAAAGCACTCACACAAGCCCTACACACACTCCATGCACATATGATCAGCTCCCTCACACTTATACACACACATCCACATTCCCTACATACCCTCACATATTGCCATGTACTCTTATACATGCACCTTCAAATTCTAAACACTTGGACCCACAAGTCACATATAAAGCCACTCTCCCCATTAGCTGTCTCCTTCTTACATACATTCACACTCTTGAACTCACACAGCTCCATGTTCACACTTAGGACACATAAACACACTCATATGCAAGCTCTATTTCCTAAATGAGTTTGCGCTTATGAGATTTAATCTTTCTGGAACACCTTTACCTGCAATTAAAAAATGCCTTGAGGGGCTGGAGAGATGGCCTAGCGGTTAAGAGCACCGACTGCTCTTGCAGAGGACCTGGGTTCAATCCCCAGCACCCACATGGCGGTGAGAACCATCTGTAACTCCAATTCCAGGAGAACTCCAGTTCCAGGGGAATCCAACACCCTCTTCTGACCTCCGCGGCATTGCATGACACAGGTGCACAAACCTACATACAGACAGTACATTCATACACATAAATAAAAAAAAAAATTAAAAAAAAATGCCTTGAGATGGATTTCAACTCCACCTCTTCTGTGGAGAATTAGGGCATCTCTGGACAACGCCTGTGGCCTATGGCTCCCTTTACCCCTAGCACTCACAGTAGAGCAGGTGGAGACCCGAACACCACTAGTCTTTGGCTCAGAAAAGCAACTGCTTTCCTCTGTCTCACTAAGCTCCTGGCTGTCCCTGCCACATTTTCCTGTCCCCGTCCCTTTCTTCCATCCTCTTCGAAATGTACTAACTTTCTAGATCAAGTCAAGTCCTACGGACAAGTCTACTTTTAAACACTGTAATGAAGTGAAAACTTCCACGTTGGCCAGTGTGTTTTCCTTTTCTCTCGTCCCAATGGGTGGAATTGGGATCACCAGTGGCAAACAGGCCTGGGGTCTTCTTAGGTCCCCAGCTACTCCAATGTGCTCAGGGCCAGGGTCTAAGTCTCCAGTACAAGGTACATTCATGGTCTTCTTCCTGATCTGAGATCTTCAAGCCACAGACATAGGGCAGTTTTCTAGGACCCCACTGGATCATCTGCAATTGCAGCTTATAAAGTGCACGCCTTTAATCCCAGCATTTTGGAGGCAGAGGCAGGCAGATCTCTGTGAGTTCGAGGCAAGCCTGGTCTATATAGCAAGTTCCAGGACAGTTGGGGCTACAAGGAGACCCTGTCTCAAAAAGACCAAAACAAACTTAAAAGAATGAATATCACTTTTTCTCTTTTGGAAAAACATAATAAAGTGCAATCTGAGGGGAAGCAAGGGGCAATTCTGTGTCCAAGGACACCAGGCCTCCCCCCAAAAAAGCAAAAAAAAAAAGTAGACAAACCCCTGTCTGTGGTTCTGCCTCCTCGGCTGGTACCCTGTCCTCTGTCTGAATCCCAGGAGGTCGCATGGAAGGCCATCTTCCAGAGAGGGCTCACAGAAGCTTTAGCATGGGTTGGTACTCTCTCTTGGCTTTCTAATTCCAGCTTGATCTTTCTGCTTCCCTAAATTCAGAAAATCACCTCTGTGTCAGATTGACAGTCCTACTCAGCTGTCGGCTGAGGCCAGAGTTTGGGGAACCCACTGAGTCTTCTTCCACCACCACAATCACACAAGCTTTTTAAAACCTAAGAACTGGGCGGGTGTGGTGGTGCATGCCTTTAATCCTGGCACTTGGTAGGCAGAGGCAGGCAGATTTCTGTACGTTCAAGGCCAGCCTGGTCTACATAACAAGTTCCAGGCCAGCTGGGACTAAAAAGGGAGACCCTGTCTCAAAACAAAACAAAAACAAAGCATCTTACTTTCCTACCTCTATTTGCCCAATGGTTTAAACATTTCTGGTCTGAGCATCATAGCTGAGCAGATCCTGGTTCCTGGTTCCCTTTCTGCTGAAGAAATGGTTTAGTGCAAAGGGGACAGAGAACAGAGTAACAAAGGGCTGCCTGAGAAACAACGAGGCCTAGAACTGTAGATAATGAATATTTGTGGGACAAGTATGTTCAAGATGATGATTCCTCCTCCTCCTCTTCCTCCTCCTCCTCCTCTTTTTCTCTTTTTGACAGAGTCTCATTAGGGAGCCAGAGATCCACCTGCTTCCTCTCTCAAATGCTGGGATTAAAGGCATGCACCACCACATTTCAGCTTTTTTGCTGGTATTCTGTTTGTTTTATTTTGTTTTTATGTTCAAATATTTTAAGAAACATGTTAAAATTACTCATTATTTACTTGGTATTCAAATTTAACTGAGTATTATATATTTTAGCTTACAAATAAAAAGTAATTATTTATAATTTCCCAGTATTTCTATTATACTGTGGAAACAATATGAGCTGTAAATAAAAACAGGCAGGCTGAGCAGCTAAGCATTCACGAGCAATGAAAGATTTTAGTTTAATGCTATTAAAACTACCATCTTTATATTACTTTGTAGCAGAAAGAATAGAGCAAAAATAGATGATTCGATACAGCAACTGATGTAATAGAGCTTTCCGCATCTTGCTGTCATGTTATTAGTTTAAAAATGATGCAATTTAGGGATAGCAGATCTTAAATTACTTTATACTTTACACCTGAAGAATATTAAAGTAATTTGTGAATAATTCTGAGCTATTGATCCCCCATTTTTGTCCATTTTCTTAACTTTTTCCAGTCAAAAATGATTTCAAGGCAGGTTTTGTATTAGAGTTTTTATTGTCAGCCAAACACAATAACTGAGGAGTTATAGCTAATAATATTTTGTTTGAGACCAATTACTAATAGATGAATCTATGCAGATACACATTTATATCAAACATAAAGTCTTTTATAGTCAGAGACTAGAAATATAAAATATAAAACTGGTCAGCTTTTCATTTGAACAATCCAGAGTGCTAGGGATTTTTGTAAAGGAGTTAGAGTTTAGTTACAAAATTTCTGGATTTTGGCATTTTAGTTTAGTGACAAATTGTTTGGTGCAGAACAGAGGCTTTGCCTTGGCTGTAGAACTGGATGGCTACATTTAATCCTCTTTGGTTGATCCTGTATAGTAAACTAGACAGCACAGCTTGACTTGTACAAAAATATTACTTTTGGCTGGAATACACAACTGTCTTAAAGCAATCAGCTTCGCATACTTTGAGTTGTAACCCTATATGGTGTCGTGTAACTGAATGTGGGGGTTATGAAAAATTTGGAAATTGTAAAAGGCTTGTTAACATGTAATGACCAAAAATTAGTTCAGGACCAAGCACATGATGAATTGGAAGCGTTTCTGTCAGTTTTAGGATAAATTTCTTTATGACTTATTATCAGTAAATGTTTGATTTCTATACCTGTTTCAAATGCCTCTATACCCAAGGCACCATAAAGATTTCTGGGGCAAAAAGGTGTCATGAAAAGGAAAAGCTTAAGATGCCCTTTCTCCAGTCCGGAGATACAAATTAAATTAAATCCACGTTGCATTGCATGACTTCCACTACTCATGGGACCTTATCACGTACCAACAAACAGTGCCCGAAACATGTCAGCTCAGCCTCCAGAGTGTGTTGTAGTGTTTTAGTCTTCATTCAAAGTTTTCATTTTTAATAGAACGTAATAGTTTGGTTATGGAAAACAAAAGCTTTTGATATTTCTCTACCATCCTTTTCAGCCTGTAAGCATCAAGTGAGCACATCTTTGGATTGTAAAATTAAAAAAAAAATGCTTGCTTTCAAAACTGCTATTTGAGTTGCTGACTTAAGTTTCAAAATAACTGCTTACTAGATGTTTGGCTTAGGATTAGGAAAGACTGTCCAACTCTTTCTGAAATGCCCCTAACCATACTTTTGCCATTTTATACTAAGTACTTATGCAAGTGGTATTGTCAAAACTGTTAATTATAAAATCAAAATATTGATCAACTTTGAAAAATGCTGAAGAAGCTTCACGTCCTTCAGTATCAATGATTCAGTCAAGAATATTAAGTTCTGCCAGGCATGGTGGCACACGCCTTTAATTCTAGCACTTGGGAGGCAGAGGCAGGTGGATCTTTGTGAGTTCAAGGCCAGCCTGGTCTACAGAGCGAGTTCCAGGACAGCTGGGGCTACAGGGAGACCCTGTTTCGAAAAGACAAAAAAAAGAGAAGAATACTAAGTTCTTGGGGCTGGAGAGATAGCCTAGCGGTTAAGAGCACCAACCACTCTTACAGAGGACCTGGGTTCGGTCCCCAGCGCCCACATGGCGGCTAAGAACCGTCTGTAACTCCAATTCCAGGAGAACTCCAGTCCAGGGGAATCTGAGACCCTCTTCTGACCTCCACAGCATTGCACGACATGGGTGCATAGACCTACATGCAGACAGTACATTCATACACATACAAAAATAAAATTTAAAAAAAGAATACTAAGTTCTTTATGTAAAAATAAACACTTCCACCTTTACTAAGGAAATTTGTTTTTGTCTTTGATAAATGGCAAAGGTATATGTAGAGCAAAGAATTGTTTTAGGATAAATTTCTTTATGACTTATTATCAGTAAATGTTTGATTTCTATACCTGTTTCAAATGCCTCTATACCCAAGGAGCCATAAAGATTTCTGGGGCAAAAGGGTGTCATGAAAAGAAAAAGCTTAAGATGCCCTTTCTCCAGGCCGGAGATACAAATTAATTTTACTGACTGCTCTGAGCATAACTTTGAACATTCCCAAACTGGACTTCAAGAAGTGCTTCAAGAAACCAAGAAGTACAACACATTTATTATATTAGTTATGGTTTTACTTACAATACATTTATTAAAAAATTCTAGTGTGGGGAGATAGCTTAGTAGTTAAATCACTGGCTGCTCTTCAAGAGGAGCTGAGTTCAATTATCAGCACCCACGTGGTGGATAACAACGTCTGTAACTCCAGTACCAGGGAACAAGACCCTCTTCTGGCCTCTGTGGCATTGAACAACAGGAGTACACTTACATACATGCAGGAAAGAACATGCAAATGCATAAAATAAAAATAAATAAAAACAAATCTACATATTAATCTGATTCCAGATATTAACTAGGAGGCTACACCTGAAGGAAAAAATTCCTCTGGAATATGAAATTAGGATCATTTTTTTTCTTTTTAATACTGAAAACCCTTTTGTACATGCATACAATGTTACTCTCTTACTGTCTTCTCACTCCCATAAACTATACTCTTCTTCCCACACAGCCCCCACCTACCTTCATGCCTACTTTTCCTGTGCAGGTGCCTATAGCCCTTATATGATCATGATTACGAAAGCCATGTCATGTCTAAGACAGTGCTTCATGGGACTCCTCTCCACCCTCCAGCTCTTACAACCCTCTGCCATCTTTTCCTTGATATTCATTCCCCAGGTCATTGAGGGGGTGACACAGATGTCCATCTAGGGCTGAGAACTCAGAAGTCACTTACTCTTAGTGCTCTGACCAGTTATGAATCTGCATTAATTCTTACCCAGTGCAAAAAGCAGCTCATCAACACATAATAAACATTCTCTCTCAGTTCTGAAAAGAGGTCTGGGAGGTAGGCTCTATTATTGTACTCTGATACTATAGGTTTAGAAACTGAAATCCCGCGAGGTTTAATACTTGACCCAGGGTCCCACAGCTAGTTAGCTGCAAGCTAGTATTTCAACTGTCATAGAGTACATCTTGTTGCTTTAACTACCATTCAGCATGTGTTATACGCCAGTGTGGCTGGACTTAGGCAGCTGCATTCTAAAAAGACTCTCAGTGTCTGTGCTTATTGTTTGACATTTTCCCTGCAATAAACTCTAAAATATATTATACTTATTTATGTAATATATATTTCTTTTTTTTTTTTTATTTTTGGTCTTTTCGAGACAGGGTCTCCCTGTAGCCCCAGCTGTCCTGGAACTCACTCTGTAGACCAGGCTGGCCTTGAACTCACAAAGATCCGCCTGCTTCTGCCTCCCAAGTGCTAGGATTAAAGGCGTGTGCCATATTTCTGTATGTCTATTTTCTCCATGTACAGTATATTTTTGTGCTCATTATAAGACATTTAAGAACATCTTTAAATCTACACACTTTTGGATTCTGCATTTAGTGATCAAGGTTACTTGAGGATCTATACAGAGGTCAATGTAAATAGGTTCATGGCTTTCCTTGGCTTTCTAAAGAGTCTGTGATCTCTAATATCACATTACTTGGAGTAAGATGATCTTTTTTGTGGGGCTGGAGAGATGGCCTAGCAGTTAAGAGCACCGACTGCTCTTGCAGAGGACCCGGGTTTGGTCCCCAGCAGCCACATGGTGGCTGAGGACCGTCTTTAACTCCTGTTCCAGGGGGATCCGACACCCCCTTCTGACCTCCGCAGCATTGCATGACATGGGTGCACAAACCTACATGTAGACAGTACATTCATACACATAAAAAAGTAAATAAAAATTTTTTAAAAAGATGATTTTTTTGTGTGTCAGGATTCTTGGTACAAAGCTCCAGAGAGTCCTTGGCTTAGGAATTGGACCAAGTCATTGTCACCTATAAGGGAACACAGGGAGGATCCTTAGAGGGACTCAGGGATTCTTAAGGAACTCTCTGGTAGGATGTCTCACTGAGCACATTACTACTGGCTGTGGAACTTGGGAAATCTTACCTTTCTCTGTGACCCCTGAAGGACTCTCAGTGTGCTGGCCCCATCACCTCTGTGCCCCTCAGATCCCAGATAACCCCTTGTTGGGCTCAGGGACAGCTGCACTCAACCTCTATAGGCTCTGTTCCTTCCTTGCCTCCTCCTGGCTGCCCCTCACCATGTATCCTGCAGGTTTGGATTTTTTCTACTATGCTACGGCCAGCATTATATGTTGTGGTTGTGCCCCTGCCTGCAATCCCACCTCATTCTCAGGGGCAGATACCCTGCCACCTTCCAGGATAATGACCTACAGAGGCTCCTCAGGCCTCCAGCTTCCAGAAGTCTCCTTATGCTCACCTGAGACACTCAGGTACTTTTCTCTGTGAGCAAACAGAAGGTAATCCTCTCTTCAGAGCCATCAACCTGACCCAGCCTGTCCTCATTTACTCATCAGACTTTCCTACTGTTGACACAGATAAACACTTTTCCTTTGACATTACTAAATCCATCCTTCTGCCAATGGATGCCCCCCACCCCTGCCATATTTTATCCTTCTGGCCTTCTACCAGCTAACAGCATGCTAGAAAATCTTTCACTGTAAAGAATACACACACAAAAATACTCCAAATACTGACTCATTTTCCCCTTTACTTACTTTTAGAAAAATAATCAGAGATACCTACAATAATAGTGTATTGATTTTATGTCTGTAGCCCTGTAGTATAGTTTGATGTCTGGTATAGAAATTCCCCCTGTATTGCTGTTTTCACTGAGGGTTGTTTTGGCTATTCAGGGTTTTTTGTTGTTCAATATGAATTTAAGAATTTTTTTTCCAAGCCTGTGAAGAATGTCCTGGGGATTTTAATTGGAATTGCATTGAATTGATATATTAATTTGGGTAGAATAGACATTTTTACTATATTAATTTTTCCAATCCATGAGCATGGGAGGTCTTTCCATCTTCTGATATCTTCTTCAATCTCCTTCTTCAGAAGTTTATAATTTTTGTTGTAGAGATCTTTGGTGTCTTTGGTTAGGTTTATTCCTAGGTATTTTGTTGTTTTTGAGGCTATTATGATTGGGAAGTTCTCCATGTATTCCTTCTTCAGTTGCATGTTGTTGGTGTAAAGAAAGACTATTGATATTTTCTAGGTTAATTTTGTAACCCGCCACTTTATTGAAAGTCCTAATTGTTTCTAGGAGTTTTCTGGTAGAGTTTTTAGCGTCCCTTCGGTAAACTATCATACTGGCAGAGAAACATACCTGTAGAGCAATGGAACAAAACTGAAGATCCAAACCTGAACACATACAATTTCAGCCACCTTATATTTGGCAAGGAGGCCAAAAAGACTCAATGGGTGAAAGACAGCATCTTCAGCAAATGGTGCTGGCAAAACTGGACCACCACTTGTAGAAGAATAAAATTAAACCCTTACTTCTCACCCTGTACAAAAATCAACTCCAAATGGATCAAAGATCTCAATTTGAAACCCCAAACCCTGAAGATGTTAGATGAAAAAGTTGGCAGCAACTTACAAGACATAGGTCTAGGAAGGGACTTTCTAAATCAGACAGCAGCTGCCCAGGAAATAAGGTCAACAATTGACAAGTAGGACCTTATTAAACTCAAAAGTTTTTGTACAGCAAAAGAAACAATCAGGGAAGTAAAGAGAAAACCCACAGAGTGAGAGGAAACCTTCAGTGCTGATTCATCTGACAGAGTATTAACTTCCAGAATATATAAACTATTCCAAAAACAAAGGAGTAAGAAGACAAATGACTCACTCAAAAGATGGAGTAAAGAGCTGAGCAGAGAATTTACAAGTGAGGAAATAGAGATGGCTGAGAAACATCTTAAAAAGTGTTCAACGTCGCTAATACATAAGGGAATGCAAATTAAAACCACGTTAAGATATCATCTCAGGGATGGAGAGATAGCCTAGTGGTTAAGAGCACCAACTGCTCTTGCAGAGGACCAGGGTTCGATCCCCAGCACCCACATGGCGGCTAAGAACCGTCTGTGACTCCAATTCCAGGAGAACTCCAGTTCCAGGGGAATCTGAGACCCTCTTCTGACCTCCGTNTGTCCACGCCCCCCACCTGTGTCAGTATGAAGTGAAGAAGTCTGTGCCTCCAAAGTCAGACCCCAACCTCAATATGTTTGTGGGTGTATATTTGCCTACCTACTTGTGCTCTAACATGTGAGTCAGGGTTGCAAGGCAAGGAATCATGTGGAGAAGGCATCCTGCTGGGGGAAAGCCATATTCTTAGCATGAGACACCCTGGCTATACTTTAACTGATATAATACTTGGCACTGTATTCATTATCTAGTGAGATGGTTGAGGTCATCTTATGTTTGGAGGGAGGGTGAGGGAGGGGGTTTTGTTTTGTTTTGTTTTTGAGACAGGGTCTGACAATGCAGCTCTGACCTGCAGTTTCTCATGCTGTTATCTGGGCTGGCTTCCAACATGTACTGTTCTATCCTCAGCCTCCCTCGTGCTGGGATTCCAGGAAGGAGCCCCTGCACCCAGCATTCATGTTTATTTTAACTAGTGTTCATTAAATAATTTTCCAGAAACAAAATTTCAATTTCATAAAAGACACCATTTTATAGTGAAAAAAAGTACGAGTTTTAGATTTTCAGGATAAAATGAAATTTGTTGTTAAGGAGAGTCATTGTAATAGACTTGAGACTGCCTGTTACAGCTCAGCTTTAATGACCATCGAGATGTTATGTCACTAACATTTCCATGGAGTAAAGCCTTATGTAGCTTTCAAATTCATATGTTGAAATCCTCATCACTAAGGCCTCAGCATGAGGAGGTGAGGCCTTTGTGGGGTGATTAAGTCATGAGAGCAAGCCCTTATACCTGAGAGGTCCCCATGGATCTAGCCAGCCTCTTTATGCCAGGAAGACACAGAGTTCTGCATCAGCCAGTAAGCTGGTTCCCAGAAGACACCGAATTTGGAATTTGCCTCCACCTGAATTAGAGTGCTCAGCCTCCAAGTCTGTCGGAAACATATGCCACCCGATCCATAGTAGTTTCGTTATAGAAGCGCAGCCTAAGAACTCTGTTTGCTCTGGCTTATGTTTAACTACTTTTCTTTGGTAGGAGGAAGCTATGGCATATGCACTGTGCCAGCAGATGAGCAAGACAATAAAACTTCATTAGAAACAATGGACTGGGCCCAACCTCCAGGCTATTGCTTGAGGGAAAGCATGTTCAATTTCCTTGAGGTTCCATTAATCACAAATCAAAGGTGGAGTACACAGAAACTTAAGTAGGTGCTGACTGCTTAAATATATTATTTTGACTTTTAAATTAATCTAATTTAAAATTAATTAATGAATTAATTCTGGGCTTTTGAGACAGAGCCCCTTATAGCCCCAGCTGGTTTGGATCTCACTATGTAGAGCAGGCTGGCCTTGATCTCACAGAGATCTGCCTGCCTCTGGCCTCTTGAGGCATGTCAACTTGCCTGCTCAGACTAGGGCTCTCCATTCAGATGTACCACAGATTTTATTAACAAGTATTGGGGCCCCTTAAGGGGGTGGGCCCCAGTCTCAGCAGTGGCTAGACAGAAATATACCACACCCACTCCTAGCACAGCTCCTACCCCACAGAGTCAAATGGCCATGATGTGCTCCTCTTCTCCCCTCCCCTCCTGGGGCTGAGCACAGGCCGGGCATCTAGGTGCTCTCTAACACCTCTGGTGACCAGGTGACTTGCCACATCCTACTTGGCACAGCAGACGCGAATCCTTACTTACCCTCAAACTTGGTTTCTCTTTCTGCTTTCATCGTGTCTATTTATAACACTGTTTTCTAAGGTTTAAAGCTCCAAAGTCATCTCTTGTGACAGCTCCTAGATCCATCCCTTCACTCCATCCTACACGTTAAAATCACTGTAATCTTCCTGCAGCTCAGCTCTGATTCTGTCAATCTTTGTTCATCACACCTGGGAGCTCTTGTCTTTCCGAACGCAGGTCCTCGATGTGTCTCGATGAAGGGACCACCAGGGAAGAGAGTGACCACCAGCTCTGCCCTGAGCTCCACGCAGCTCAGGCAGGTCTCTCACATGCATCCTGCATGTGCAAAGCACTCACACAAGCCCTACACACACTCCATGCACATATGATCAGCTCCCTCACACTTATACACACACATCCACATTCCCTACATACCCTCACATATTGCCATGTACTCTTATACATGCACCTTCAAATTCTAAACACTTGGACCCACAAGTCACATATAAAGCCACTCTCCCCATTAGCTGTCTCCTTCTTACATACATTCACACTCTTGAACTCACACAGCTCCATGTTCACACTTAGGACACATAAACACACTCATATGCAAGCTCTATTTCCTAAATGAGTTTGCGCTTATGAGATTTAATCTTTCTGGAACACCTTTACCTGCAATTAAAAAATGCCTTGAGGGGCTGGAGAGATGGCCTAGCGGTTAAGAGCACCGACTGCTCTTGCAGAGGACCTGGGTTCAATCCCCAGCACCCACATGGCGGTGAGAACCATCTGTAACTCCAATTCCAGGAGAACTCCAGTTCCAGGGGAATCCAACACCCTCTTCTGACCTCCGCGGCATTGCATGACACAGGTGCACAAACCTACATACAGACAGTACATTCATACACATAAATAAAAAAAAAAATTAAAAAAAAATGCCTTGAGATGGATTTCAACTCCACCTCTTCTGTGGAGAATTAGGGCATCTCTGGACAACGCCTGTGGCCTATGGCTCCCTTTACCCCTAGCACTCACAGTAGAGCAGGTGGAGACCCGAACACCACTAGTCTTTGGCTCAGAAAAGCAACTGCTTTCCTCTGTCTCACTAAGCTCCTGGCTGTCCCTGCCACATTTTCCTGTCCCCGTCCCTTTCTTCCATCCTCTTCGAAATGTACTAACTTTCTAGATCAAGTCAAGTCCTACGGACAAGTCTACTTTTAAACACTGTAATGAAGTGAAAACTTCCACGTTGGCCAGTGTGTTTTCCTTTTCTCTCGTCCCAATGGGTGGAATTGGGATCACCAGTGGCAAACAGGCCTGGGGTCTTCTTAGGTCCCCAGCTACTCCAATGTGCTCAGGGCCAGGGTCTAAGTCTCCAGTACAAGGTACATTCATGGTCTTCTTCCTGATCTGAGATCTTCAAGCCACAGACATAGGGCAGTTTTCTAGGACCCCACTGGATCATCTGCAATTGCAGCTTATAAAGTGCACGCCTTTAATCCCAGCATTTTGGAGGCAGAGGCAGGCAGATCTCTGTGAGTTCGAGGCTAGCCTGGTCTATATAGCAAGTTCCAGGACAGTTGGGGCTACAAGGAGACCCTGTCTCAAAAAGACCAAAACAAACTTAAAAGAATGAATATCACTTTTTCTCTTTTGGAAAAACATAATAAAGTGCAATCTGAGGGGAAGCAAGGGGCAATTCTGTGTCCAAGGGCACCAGGCCTCCCCCAAAAAAGCAAAAAAAAAAAGTAGACAAGCCCCTGTCTGTGGTTCTGCCTCCTCGGCTGGTACCCTGTCCTCTGTCTGAATCCCAGGAGGTCGCATGGAAGGCCATCTTCCAGAGAGGGCTCACAGAAGCTTTAGCATGGGTTGGTACTCTCTCTTGGCTTTCTAATTCCAGCTTGATCTTTCTGCTTCCCTAAATTCAGAAAATCACCTCTGTGTCAGATTGACAGTCCTACTCAGCTGTCGGCTGAGGCCAGAGTTTGGGGAACCCACTGAGTCTTCTTCCACCACCACAATCACACAAGCTTTTTAAAACCTAAGAACTGGGCGGGTGTGGTGGTGCATGCCTTTAATCCTGGCACTTGGTAGGCAGAGGCAGGCAGATTTCTGTACGTTCAAGGCCAGCCTGGTCTACATAACAAGTTCCAGGCCAGCTGGGACTAAAAAGGGAGACCCTGTCTCAAAACAAAACAAAAACAAAGCATCTTACTTTCCTACCTCTATTTGCCCAATGGTTTAAACATTTCTGGTCTGAGCATCATAGCTGAGCAGATCCTGGTTCCTGGTTCCCTTTCTGCTGAAGAAATGGTTTAGTGCAAAGGGGACAGAGAACAGAGTAACAAAGGGCTGCCTGAGAAACAACGAGGCCTAGAACTGTAGATAATGAATATTTGTGGGACAAGTATGTTCAAGATGATGATTCCTCCTCCTCCTCTTCCTCCTCCTCCTCCTCTTTTTCTCTTTTTGACAGAGTCTCATTAGGGAGCCAGAGATCCACCTGCTTCCTCTCTCAAATGCTGGGATTAAAGGCATGCACCACCACATTTCAGCTTTTTTGCTGGTATTCTGTTTGTTTTATTTTGTTTTTATGTTCAAATATTTTAAGAAACATGTTAAAATTACTCATTATTTACTTGGTATTCAAATTTAACTGAGTATTATATATTTTAGCTTACAAATAAAAAGTAATTATTTATAATTTCCCAGTATTTCTATTATACTGTGGAAACAATATGAGCTGTAAATAAAAACAGGCAGGCTGAGCAGCTAAGCATTCACGAGCAATGAAAGATTTTAGTTTAATGCTATTAAAACTACCATCTTTATATTACTTTGTAGCAGAAAGAATAGAGCAAAAATAGATGATTCGATACAGCAACTGATGTAATAGAGCTTTCCGCATCTTGCTGTCATGTTATTAGTTTAAAAATGATGCAATTTAGGGATAGCAGATCTTAAATTACTTTATACTTTACACCTGAAGAATATTAAAGTAATTTGTGAATAATTCTGAGCTATTGATCCCCCATTTTTGTCCATTTTCTTAACTTTTTCCAGTCAAAAATGATTTCAAGGCAGGTTTTGTATTAGAGTTTTTATTGTCAGCCAAACACAATAACTGAGGAGTTATAGCTAATAATATTTTGTTTGAGACCAATTACTAATAGATGAATCTATGCAGATACACATTTATATCAAACATAAAGTCTTTTATAGTCAGAGACTAGAAATATAAAATATAAAACTGGTCAGCTTTTCATTTGAACAATCCAGAGTGCTAGGGATTTTTGTAAAGGAGTTAGAGTTTAGTTACAAAATTTCTGGATTTTGGCATTTTAGTTTAGTGACAAATTGTTTGGTGCAGAACAGAGGCTTTGCCTTGGCTGTAGAACTGGATGGCTACATTTAATCCTCTTTGGTTGATCCTGTATAGTAAGCTAGACAGCACAGCTTGACTTGTACAAAAATATTACTTTTGGCTGGAATACACAACTGTCTTAAAGCAATCAGCTTCGCATACTTTGAGTTGTAACCCTATATGGTGTCGTGTAACTGAATGTGGGGGTTATGAAAAATTTGGAAATTGTAAAAGGCTTGTTAACATGTAATGACCAAAAATTAATTCAGGACCAAGCACATGATGAATTGGAAGCGTTTCTGTCAGTTTTAGGATAAATTTCTTTATGACTTATTATCAGTAAATGTTTGATTTCTATACCTGTTTCAAATGCCTCTATACCCAAGGCACCATAAAGATTTCTGGGGCAAAAAGGTGTCATGAAAAGGAAAAGCTTAAGATGCCCTTTCTCCAGTCCGGAGATACAAATTAAATTAAATCCACATTGCATTGCATGACTTCCACTACTCATGGGACCTTATCACGTACCAACAAACAGTGCCCGAAACATGTCAGCTCAGCCTCCAGAGTGTGTTGTAGTGTTTTAGTCTTCATTCAAAGTTTTCATTTTTAATAGAACGTAATAGTTTGGTTATGGAAAACAAAAGCTTTTGATATTTCTCTACCATCCTTTTCAGCCTGTAAGCATCAAGTGAACACATCTTTGGATTGTAAAATTAAAAAAAAAATGCTTGCTTTCAAAACTGCTATTTGAGTTGCTGACTTAAGTTTCAAAATAACTGCTTACTAGATGTTTGGCTTAGGATTAGGAAAGACTGTCCAACTCTTTCTGAAATGCCCCTAACCATACTTTTGCCATTTTATACTAAGTACTTATGCAAGTGGTATTGTCAAAACTGTTAATTATAAAATCAAAATATTGATCAACTTTGAAAAATGCTGAAGAAGCTTCACGTCCTTCAGTATCAATGATTCAGTCAAGAATAATAAGTTCTGCCAGGCATGGTGGCACACGCCTTTAATCCTAGCACTTGGGAGGCAGAGGCAGGTGGATCTTTGTGAGTTCAAGGCCAGCCTGGTCTACAGAGTGAGTTCCAGGACAGCTGGGGCTACAGGGAGACCCTGTTTCGAAAAGACAAAAAAAAGAGAAGAATACTAAGTTCTTGGGGCTGGAGAGATAGCCTAGCGGTTAAGAGCACCGACCACTCTTACAGAGGACCTGGGTTAGGTCCCCAGCGCCCACATGGCGGCTAAGAACCGTCTGTAACTCCAATTCCAGGAGAACTCCAGTCCAGGGGAATCTGAGACCCTCTTCTGACCTCCACAGCATTGCACGACATGGGTGCATAGACCTACATGCAGACAGTACATTCATACACATACAAAAATAAAATTTAAAAAAAGAATACTAAGTTCTTTATGTAAAAATAAACACTTCCACCTTTACTAAGGAAATTTGTTTTTGTCTTTGATAAATGGCAAAGGTATATGTAGAGCAAAGAATTGTTTTAGGATAAATTTCTTTATGACTTATTATCAGTAAATGTTTGATTTCTATACCTGTTTCAAATGCCTCTATACCCAAGGTGCCATAAAGATTTCTGGGGCAAAAGGGTGTCATGAAAAGAAAAAGCTTAAGATGCCCTTTCTCCAGGCCGGAGATACAAATTAATTTTACTGACTGCTCTGAGCATAACTTTGAACATTCCCAAACTGGACTTCAAGAAGTGCTTCAAGAAACCAAGAAGTACAACACATTTATTATATTAGTTATGGTTTTACTTACAATACATTTATTAAGAAATTCTAGTGTGGGGAGATAGCTTAGTAGTTAAATCACTGGCTGCTCTTCAAGAGGAGCTGAGTTCAATTATCAGCACCCACGTGGTGGATAACAACGTCTGTAACTCCAGTACCAGGGAACAAGACCCTCTTCTGGCCTCTGTGGCATTGAACAACAGGAGTACACTTACATACATGCAGGAAAGAACATGCAAATGCATAAAATAAAAATAAATAAAAACAAATCTACATATTAATCTGATTCCAGATATTAACTAGGAGGCTACACCTGAAGGAAAAAATTCCTCTGGAATATGAAATTAGGATCATTTTTTTCTTTTTAATACTGAAAACCCTTTTGTACATGCATACAATGTTACTCTCTTACTGTCTTCTCACTCCCATAAACTATACTCTTCTTCCCACACAGCCCCCACCTACCTTCATGCCTACTTTTCCTGTGCAGGTGCCTATAGCCCTTATATGATCATGATTACGAAAGCCATGTCATGTCTAAGACAGTGCTTCATGGCTTCATGGGACTCCTCTCCACCCTCCAGCTCTTACAACCCTCTGCCATCTTTTCCTTGATATTCATTCCCCAGGTCATTGAGGGGGTGACACAGATGTCCATCTAGGGCTGAGAACTCAGAAGTCACTTACTCTTAGTGCTCTGACCAGTTATGAGTCTGTATTAATTCTTACCCAGTGCAAAAAGCAGCTCATCAACACATAATAAACATTCTCTCTCAATTCTGAAAAGAGGTCTGGGAGGTAGGCTCTATTATTGTACTCTGATACTATAGGTTTAGAAACTGAAATCCCGCGAGGTTTAATACTTGACCCAGGGTCCCACAGCTAGTTAGCTGCAAGCTAGTATTTCAACTGTCATAGAGTACATCTTGTTGCTTTAACTACCATTCAGCATGTGTTATACGCCAGTGCGGCTGGACTTAGGCAGCTGCATTCTAAAAAGACTCTCAGTGTCTGTGCTTATTGTTTGACATTTTCCCTGCAATAAACTCTAAAATATATTATACTTATTTATGTAATATATATTTCTTTTTTTTTTTTATTTTTGGTCTTTTCGAGACAGGGTCTCCCTGTAGCCCCAGCTGTCCTGGAACTCACTCTGTAGACCAGGCTGGCCTTGAACTCACAAAGATCCGCCTGCTTCTGCCTCCCAAGTGCTAGGATTAAAGGCGTGTGCCATATTTCTGTATGTCTATTTTCTCCATGTACAGTATATTTTTGTGCTCATTATAAGACATTTAAGAACATCTTTAAATCTACACACTTTTGGATTCTGCATTTAGTGATCAAGGTTACTTGAGGATCTATACAGAGGTCAATGTAAATAGGTTCATGGCTTTCCTTGGCTTTCTAAAGAGTCTGTGATCTCTAATATCACATTACTTGGAGTAAGATGATCTTTTTTGTGGGGCTGGAGAGATGGCCTAGCAGTTAAGAGCACCGACTGCTCTTGCAGAGGACCCGGGTTTGGTCCCCAGCAGCCACATGGTGGCTGAGGACCATCTTTAACTCCTGTTCCAGGGGGATCCGACACCCCCTTCTGACCTCAGCAGCATTGCATGACATGGGTGCACAAACCTACATGTAGACAGTACATTCATACACATAAAAAAGTAAATAAAAATTTTTTAAAAAGATGATTTTTTTGTGTGTCAGGAATCTTGGTACAAAGCTCCAGAGAGTCCTTGGCTTAGGAATTGGACCAAGTCATTGTCACCTATAAGGGAACACAGGGAGGATCCTTAGAGGGACTCAGGGATTCTTAAGGAACTCTCTGGTAGGATGTCTCACTGAGCACATTACTACTGGCTGTGGAACTTGGGAAATCTTACCTTTCTCTGTGACCCCTGAAGGACTCTCAGTGTGCTGGCCCCATCACCTCTGTGCCCCTCAGATCCCAGATAACCCCTTGTTGGGCTCAGGGACAGCTGCACTCAACCTCTATAGGCTCTGTTCCTTCCTTGCCTCCTCCTGGCTGCCCCTCACCATGTATCCTGCAGGTTTGGATTTTTTCTACTATGCTACGGCCAGCATTATATGTTGTGGTTGTGCCCCTGCCTGCAATCCCACCTCATTCTCAGGGGCAGATACCCTGCCACCTTCCAGGATAATGACCTACAGAGGCTCCTCAGGCCTCCAGCTTCCAGAAGTCTCCTTATGCTCACCTGAGACACTCAGGTACTTTTCTCTGTGAGCAAACAGAAGGTAATCCTCTCTTCAGAGCCATCAACCTGACCCAGCCTGTCCTCATTTACTCATCAGACTTTCCTACTGTTGACACAGATAAACACTTTTCCTTTGACATTACTAAATCCATCCTTCTGCCAATGGATGCCCCCCACCCCTGCCATATTTTATCCTTCTGGCCTTCTACCAGCTAACAGCATGCTAGAAAATCTTTCACTGTAAAGAATACACACACAAAAATACTCCAAATACTGACTCATTTTCCCCTTTACTTACTTTTAGAAAAATAATCAGAGATACCTACAATAATAGTGTATTGATTTTATGTCTGTAGCCCTGTAGTATAGTTTGATGTCTGGTATAGAAATTCCCCCTGTATTGCTGTTTTCACTGAGGGTTGTTTTGGCTATTCAGGGTTTTTTGTTGTTCAATATGAATTTAAGAATTTTTTTTCCAAGCCTGTGAAGAATGTCCTGGGGATTTTAATTGGAATTGCATTGAATTGATATATTAATTTGGGTAGAATAGACATTTTTACTATATTAATTTTTCCAATCCATGAGCATGGGAGGTCTTTCCATCTTCTGATATCTTCTTCAATCTCCTTCTTCAGAAGTTTATAATTTTTGTTGTAGAGATCTTTGGTGTCTTTGGTTAGGTTTATTCCTAGGTATTTTGTTGTTTTTGAGGCTATTATGATTGGGAAGTTCTCCTTGTATTCCTTCTTCAGTTGCATGTTGTTGGTGTAAAGAAAGACTATTGATATTTTCTAGGTTAATTTTGTAACCCGCCACTTTATTGAAAGTCCTAATTGTTTCTAGGAGTTTTCTGGTAGAGTTTTTAGCGTCCCTTCGGTAAACTATCATACTGGCAGAGAAACATACCTGTAGAGCAATGGAACAAAACTGAAGATCCAAACCTGAACACATACAATTTCAGCCACCTTATATTTGGCAAGGAGGCCAAAAAGACTCAATGGGTGAAAGACAGCATCTTCAGCAAATGGTGCTGGCAAAACTGGACCACCACTTGTAGAAGAATAAAATTAAACCCTTACTTCTCACCCTGTACAAAAATCAACTCCAAATGGATCAAAGATCTCAATTTGAAACCCCAAACCCTGAAGATGTTAGATGAAAAAGTTGGCAGCAACTTACAAGACATAGGTCTAGGAAGGGACTTTCTAAATCAGACAGCAGCTGCCCAGGAAATAAGGTCAACAATTGACAAGTAGGACCTTATTAAACTCAAAAGTTTTTGTACAGCAAAAGAAACAATCAGGGAAGTAAAGAGAAAACCCACAGAGTGAGAGGAAACCTTCAGTGCTGATTCATCTGACAGAGTATTAACTTCCAGAATATATAAACTATTCCAAAAACAAAGGAGTAAGAAGACAAATGACTCACTCAAAAGATGGAGTAAAGAGCTGAGCAGAGAATTTACAAGTGAGGAAATAGAGATGGCTGAGAAACATCTTAAAAAGTGTTCAACGTCGCTAATACATAAGGGAATGCAAATTAAAACCACGTTAAGATATCATCTCAGGGATGGAGAGATAGCCTAGTGGTTAAGAGCACCAACTGCTCTTGCAGAGGACCAGGGTTCGATCCCCAGCACCCACATGGCGGCTAAGAACCGTCTGTGACTCCAATTCCAGGAGAACTCCAGTTCCAGGGGAATCTGAGACCCTCTTCTGACCTCCGTGGCATTGCACGACACGGGTGCACAAACCTACGTGCAGACAGTACACTCATACACATACAAAAATAAATAAAATTAAAAAAAAGATATCATCTCACCCCAATAAGGTTGGCTAGGATCAAGAAAACAAATGATACCAAATGCTGGAGAGGATAGGGGGAAAGCGGAACACTCATCCACTGCTGGTGGGAATGCAAACTTGTACAACCACTATGGAAAGCAGTATGGAGGACCCTTAAAAGATTCAAAATGAGCCTACCACCTGACCCAGCCATACCACTTCTGGGAATATATCCATCAGACTCTTCCTACAGCAGATGTGCTTGTACAGCCATGTTTATTGCAGCTCTCTTCACAATAGTGAAGAGCTGGAACCAACCCAAATGCCCCTCAACTGATGAGTGGATACAGAAAATGTGGTACATCTACACAATGGAGTACTATGCAGCAGTAAAGAAAGATGACATCATGAAATTTGCAGGTAAATGGATGAAACAAGAAGATTTTATGCTAAGTGAAGTAACACAGTCCCAGAAAAACAAAAGATGAATGGTATCCCTCATCCGTGGATGCTAGTACCAACTACCTAGGTGTAAGACAAAATGAGCAATACTAATATTGTATTCCTCATGACCTAAAGACAACTGTGCTCTGGTATTAGGAATCCCTACACAGGTTCTAGAGCTGACCTAACATGTAATTTCAGACCTTGGACTTTCAGTTTATGATGGAGGGTATGTGTGCATCTGTTAGAGTAATATGGGATTAAAATGGAAAGATGTGAATCAAGAAATAGGCTATGGAAATAACATGCAGTTTTTTTCCCAAAGGATACAATGTTAATATATTTGCAATGTAACAGGCTGGTGCAACTTAGCCTTTCTGGGTGCTTAACGACTATACCTGAAGTCCCTACCAATTTGACCCAGGGACCTGGGGGACAACTTTGTTCCTTGCCCTCAGAGGTCAACCAAATCTTAGGGAATTATACATGGGGACATCTCTTGAAAAGTCCTGCAGAGGTGGGTCACCATTCTTCCTGTTCAGGGACATCTTGAAGAGCCACTAAGGGGACTTCAACCAGAGTCCAGTCTATAAAGAGGAAAGTCTGCTCATCCTTCAGAAAAGGACATCAGAAAAAGACCTGATTTTGTCCTCATGTGGATGGAACTGGTGGATGAGGAGCTGAAAGAAGCAAGGGGCTCCCACCCCTCCCCCAAAAAAACCCAAGAGGCCCCTGAGGACCAGATCTTCAACTGACCTCAACAAAACAAAACCTTGGTTAATCTGGGCTAACTGTGTGGACTTTAGCATCCAGAAGGAAAGTACAACCAAAATAAATAATCAACAAGATCAGAGAAACTGTAATGCAGACACAAAACTTGAGATCTTAGTAAAAAGACAAGAAGAAAAAAGAGAGCACTGTTGTTTGGCCTGTCTTCAATTCTAACTGGCAGGCACATATGCTCTGTGGATGCCACTGCTTTTGGCACTCCTCAAGAACATGAGACACTGCTTTTTTACTTTTTAGCCTTCCAATGTGGACTGAGGACTGCTGAGATTCTCAGCTTGTGAACTAAGCAGCTAATGGGAGGGAATTCAGCCTCCTCAGAATATGGACTGCCATTGTTGGACTACCTCAGCAGTATCATGGAGGCCAATGAAGGGGGATGAAGACAGGACGCGTGCTTACTGGACTTCATTTGGGGGCACAATATTTAAAGCAGAAGCATGTCAGTAAGGGTTTCCTTCTGCATAAGGGTTTTTTGTAGTGTAATGTCTTAATCATAGTCTACCATCAAATATTTTAGGAGTATCTTTAATGTTTAGATAGTATATTAACAGCATGCAATAATTACATCATAGGTTCTCAAGCAGAGGCAGTCTATTGCAAGGACCTTCCTTGCTGCCAGTTATCATAGGCTGTTTTAAGTTAGAAAACTGAATAGCAACACTGAATACTGTAGAAATGTACTAACTCAGTAATACTTGAGTTGTTGCAATATTAGATTATCCATTTGGTCGTTTTTACACTTTTTTTTTTTTTTGGTATTTTTGAGACAGTGTCTCCCTTTTAGTACCAGGTGTCCTGGAGCTCGCTCTGTAGACCAGGCCAGCCTTGAACCCACAGAGATCCACCTATCTCTGCCTCCCGAGTGCTGGGTCCATTTGGTTGTTACAGAAAATTCTTAACTGCAATTGATGGTTGTTGCCGTAATAGTATATTGCCTATATTTCTACCTCTAGTAATGGGCTTTATGTGCTAGATTTCAATATCCTTGAGCCTGAGCAAAGTGCACAGTCTTTTTAAAAAGAAACATGGTTTACTTGCACAAAACTGATCAGATTTGAGAGATCATTCATGCCCTTGAAGTGTTTTTTGTGGGTGTGAAACAAATGGTGAGAATTTGAATCACTCCCTTATTATAGTATTGAAATTAAGTCTACTTAATTTATCAAGTCATGTTCATGCCCTGATTTTATATACTTGTATCTATTAATAAACATTGTGATACTTGAAAAAAAGCAAGTTAACATAGTTCACTATGCTTTTAAAACATTCAAAAAAATAGTGTATTGATAATGATATATACCTACATAATGTCAGGCACTGTTTTATGCATCTTGTACATATTAACATAACAATTCTATGACTGATAACATAGCAAAATCTTGATATTATTCTCATACTAAATATGAGCATCTTGTCACAGAGAAGTTAGGTTACTAGCTCAAAGTCACACCAGCTAGGATCCAGATGAACAGATGTGAACCATGGTAGCTCATATTCTTGACAGTAACACTATGGTGCCTTCTAAACTCCACCTGCACTTGATGTTTGTATTTTCTTACCTTCATGTGGTGGTAAGCTCAGCAAATCAGGCTTTTACTGTCCCAGTTCCCACACCTACTGCTGCAAACTCTTATGATTCCTTATCAGCCTGGGTACTGGGTGTCCCAGCAGTGGGAGACATGGGTGCATTCCTCTGGCTCCTTTCTTTCCTTGCTTTCCATGGCTGAGCACTCTCTTCAGTCTCCTTCTACTGCACTGTTGACAGCACCTCCTTCCTTTAAAACTGGGTTGTGGCACATGCCTTTAGTCCTAGCACTTGGGAGGCAGAGGTAGGTGGATCTCTGCAAGTTCAAGGCCTGCCTGGTCTACATAGTGAGCTCCAGGCCAGCTGGGACTAAAGGGAGACCCTGTCTCAAAAAGACCAAACAAACAAACAAACAAACAAACAAACAAAAAACTGCTAGCTTTGTGGATTCCTGTTCATCTTCTCCAGCTTACAAGGAGTTTGCTCAAATCAATATGAGGTTAGCTAATAATAGTGCTTACCTTGTTAACAATCATAGAACTATTGTATTAATCTGGGCAAAACACTTAAACCAGTGCCTGACACTCATCCCCATGGAGTCCGAGGCTGAGGAAGGACAGGCCTCTGAGTCAGCCTGCTCTGTGTGCTGAGCTCCACCCTGCATCTGTGCTTGGATGAACACAGCCAGGCTCCAAGTCTCTTCTGCTCCTTCTCCTGTCACTTAAGCTGTGTGACTTCTGAACTGACTCTTCTGTTCTTCCCAGCCTTTCAGGATAACACCACTGCAACTATCTTAGTTTTTCTTTGCATATCAAAAATTCATCAGAAAACTTTGTGGGATCCACTCTTAGTAGATCCCCAATTTGAAGACATTTAATAACCATTCATTCTGTTAACTTCACACTTGGACATCTTTTTTAATGTTAATTTTTTATTTTGTTTGTGGGTGTATGTCTGCATGTATGTAAGGGCACCCATGTGTAACAATACCTGCACAGGTCAAAAGAGAGCATCCAATTGCCCTGGAATTGGTGTTAAGGACAGTCATTAGCCACCATGTGGGTGCTTGGAATCGAACCCAGGTCCTCTGCAAGTGCAACCAGTGTGCTCTTAGCCACTGAGCCATCTCTCTACCCTGGACTACTTTCTTTCTTTTTTTTTTTTTTTTTTTTTTTTTTGGTCTTTTTGAGACAGGGTCTCCCTGTATCCCCAGCTGTCCTGGAACTCACTCTGTAGACCAGGCTGGCCTTGAACTCACAAAGATCTGCCTGCCTCTGCCTCCCAAGTGCTAAGATTAAAGGCCTGCACCACCATGCCCTGCTGAACTACTTTCTTATAGTCTAGATTTGCAATGCCTTCTATAAGTAATCCCTTACTACACCTGGCCCCTATTCTGTGTAATTTTTCTATAAGTCATAGTGATCCTTAAAAAATGGAAATTTTGAAAACCATTGAATGCCTTCTCAACACATTGTTAATGGACCCGGAGACTTGATAGCCTACAACCTTCCCCCAAATCATGCTTTGCAAAAATCGCATTCCCATTCTTTGCCTCATCCTGCAGCCTCACAGCCCACCTTGCTGTGGTTGCTGGGCACACGTGCACATCTTCCTCCCTCTGGGTTTTAGTCTCGTGACTGTTTTCCGGGTATCTGCTGTATTACAACCACCTCTTATTAAAGTATTTTTTCTCAAATGTCCCTTTCCTTGACTCTCTTATGATCAGCTATATGTACCATGCTCTGCCACGTCAGCTGGTAGAGCTTTACATATGATAAACCACAGAATAAATCTGTAATTACATTGCATTTTTCATATATCCAGAATATTTTGGTATGCCACATTTGACTCTGCAATGGATAACATGCTTTCAATTTCCATGAAGCTTTCAGGGCTGTTCTGGCAGCTGCACAAATGGAAACTGCAAGGTGTCCCCTCAGTGACCTGAGCCTTTAGAATGCTAATCGAATTTGGACTGGAAATGATGCCTAGGGCTTCTGACCATTCTCGAATTCACATCCTAGCTCGTAGGTCATCAGAATCGCTTAATTGCATTCAACTGGCCTGGACCAAGTGGTAAGACCAACACATATTAAAAGGAAATTGAGCTACTGTTCAAATGCAACATTTTATGTAACTACTTTTTTCCTGCTAGTTTTTATAAATTCAGTTGACACATTTTTGGCAAAAAGGAATTGTTCCTGGGAATATTAATAACTTTCACTTTCATGCACAGAAGAACAGATTATTCCATTTTGTTTTTTTCCATTAGACTTTTGTTTATCTAAATATTGGTGCCCTCGGACAGACAAGTGACTATGTCATGGTTTTCAAAAAAAGCTCTGTGGGTGAGAGAATAGTCCAGAATTCTAAGCACTTAATCAGCTGAGCAACTGAAAAGGAAAAAGCACGATTTCATCTTCAACAGTACGGAAAGTGACAAAATTCCAAAGACTGAACTAACAGAATTTAATATAAGTTTATGTAACCTGTTCTTTAATTTGGTAAGTATGAAGATGTCTTCAAAAATCTTTTTTTGCCTTCAAAAATCTTATGCAACAAGTCAGATCTTTATAAATTCAAAAGTCATATACCTCATTCCTTCTCCCCTTGAACACACACAGAGCTCAACACTGCTCTCTAAAAATCAGTTCTATTAGCCGGGCATGGTGGCGCACGCCTTTAATCCTAGCACTTGGGAGGCAGAGGCAGGTGGATCTTTGTGAGTTCAAGGCCAGCCTGGTCTACAGAGTGAGTTCCAGGACAGCTGGGGCTACAGGGAGACCCTGTCTTGAAAAGACCAAAAAAAAAATAAATAAATAAATAAAAATAAAAATCAGTTCTATCATCTTTCCAATAGCATGTAACATACAACCAAACTAGTAATGGGCTTACACTAAGAAAAAGAGAATGAAATTACTTTCAGCTATTAGCAAAACCAGCATGAAATGTATCATACTTTATAAAACAATTCAATGAAATGGAGACATGTACTGTTTTACTGAAAAATAATTTAATTTTCCATTTTGGTCACTTGAAGATGTATAGATATTAATAGTCATTATGTCAAAGCAATATTGCATTCTGTGAGAACCACACTATGGACAGTGGTCCAGTGCCCTCGCTCTATCTCCTCACTTTGCTCGGGTGAAGGTGGGAGCTAGAAAAACCTTAAAAGCCAAACAGCAGCCAAACCAGAGACTCACAGTTTTGCTTTACTGCTAACACCACAGACTTCCTTCTCATGACTGAATATACTACTTTTTACGAAATCCCCACTATTACTGCAAAAGCCATCCTAAACAAGGAGCTTATGCAGCAGAAGTCGCTTTACTGATGTAAACTGGAAATGTAGGATCCTCATAAGAAGCAAAGTACTACAGTTAAAAGAGGAAAATGGAAAGCATGTGAAGCACAGGCTAAGTTGTTTTAAAGGGATGAGAAAAGTAAATATTACACGCATGTATATACATACATGTATATATACATATATATATATATATATATATATATGTATAGTTTTGGGTAATTCTTCACTAGAGGTTTTGAATGTGGTTATTAGCTCACAGCACAGTCCTCCCATGTTTGAGCCCAAGGCAGACCTTAACTTCATTAATACTCGGTACCATTTCCCTAGTCCTTGGAAGCCTGATTGGAAGCCTGATAAAGACTATTGGTTATATCACCTTCACCGTCTGCATCAAAACTCATCAATACAATGCCATGTTAGAAACTGAACTGCACATAGTACATTTTATAGCCTTTCCTTCAAAACTGTGTCTCCCATGCTGGGTACACGCTGCCTCCCTGTACCTGTAGTACTTTCTCTGTGTGGGAAACTCATCATGGACTAATGTGGGAGCTGCTTCTCTTCCAAATATCTCATGCCATTTGCTCTTGAATAGGGCTTCTTGATATTTTCTTTACTACTGAGGACCCCTTTTCATCTGAGAAATTTTTCCATGGCCAAGGGTATACAGATAGAGATTCATCATTTACTGATAACAAATCATAAAGAAGTTTATTTTAAACTTTTTAAGTATCTTTTACTGAAGATGAAAGGAAATTTATGTACTAATGAAATGGATGTGCTCCTTTTTATGTAGACAATTAAATCATGGCTGGATATGTGATATTGTAGGATGTAGAGCATCCTCAACATTTTTCAGAATTTATAGATATTTTGATAAAATACAAATGCTGAGATCCTTACTTTACATAAATATTAGTATAAAGTGGGAAAAGTATAGCAAGGGCTATTTCAAGAATTATTAGAAATTCTATCTTTAGCTCAAGTCAAAATCCATTTAATGATTTTTTTTCTTATGAATGCCAAATCAGCAAAAAAAAAAATTGTCTTTTAATACAGGGTCTTCCTGTAGTCCCAAATGTCCTGGAATTCATTACATAGACTAGGCTGGCCTTGAACTCATAGAGATCTGGTTGCCTCTGCCTTCTATATGCTGGGACTAAAGAAATGCATCAACAAACCTGGCTTGAAATAGCAATTTTAAAATCTAAACATTATGACACCACACAATCTAAAGATGCGCTCATGTGACATTTGTATGATGAGGAAAGATGGTAGGAGAAAGCAAAAGACTTTGTTTTCCATAATTTAACCATGACTTTTTTTGTCTTTTTGAAACAGGGTCTTCCTGTAGTCCCAGCTGGCCTGGAACTCACTGTGCAGACCAGGATGGCTTTGAACTCACAGAGATCAGCTTGCCTCTGCCTCCCAGGTGCTGGGATTAAAGATGTGTGCCTCTACACCCAGTCATTGTGTTTTGTTATTTTAATTTTTTATTTTTTGTATATAAATATATATGTATATATTTATATATGTATATATATATCACTATATATTAAGCTATTAACATCCTCTCTCGAATATATACCCATCTAATCTTTAATCTACTATACTCACCCCTTTCCCCACTAATCTCGTCCGCGCTATCTGTATCCTCCAATTCCGCTCTCGCAGCCCCGTGTCCCCCACCCTACCCTTCCCCACCCCAACCACGGCTCAGTGCTTCTGCCACCTGCTTTTCATCTCTTTCTCAGTCTTTCTCTCTCCCTATGGAAGTTGACGGTTTTGCCGTTCTGGTTTCATCCCGTTCTTGTGCGTCCTCTTTTGTTGTTTTGTTTTTCCCCAATTGCATCACTCCCCACTCCATGGACGCTCGGGGCCCATGCACAAGTCGTTCCCCTGGGTATTGGCACTGCTCCCGATGAGGGTCCCCTTTGTCGTTTGTTTTTGGCCTGGTAGACTTTCCTCTTACCCTAACTTCTCTCGTTGCCATCCTTTACCTGAGAAACTCATGATGTCATCTTTCTTTAGTGTCTGCAAGAACCACCATTGTTAGATTACACATTTTCTCTATCTATTCGCGTTTTTGAGGGGCACTTGAGTTGGTTCCAGCTCCTTGCTATTGTGGAAGACTGCAATAAACATGGCTGAACTGTATCTATGAGGTAAAGGAGTCTGAGTCTTGTGGGTCCATGCCCAGGAGAGGTATGGCTGGGTCAGGTGTCAAGTCATTCCAAAGCTTCCAAGGGTTCTCCACACTGCTTTCCATAGTGGCTGTATGAGTTTACATTCCCACCA
This sequence comes from Rhizomys pruinosus, assembly GCA_009823505.1. Taxonomy (NCBI): domain Eukaryota; kingdom Metazoa; phylum Chordata; class Mammalia; order Rodentia; family Spalacidae; genus Rhizomys; species Rhizomys pruinosus. The sequence goes on along the minus strand of VZQC01002595.1, from coordinate 1,382,502 downwards.
GCAGTGGATGAGTGTTCCCCTTTCCCCACAACCTCTCCAGCACTTGGTATCATTTGTTTTCTTGATCCTAGCCAGTCTTATTGGAGTAAGATGATATCTTAAAGTGGTTTTGATTTGCATTTCCTTAATGATTAGTGATGTTGAACACTTCTTAAGGTGTTTCTCAGCCATCTCTAATTCCTCACTTGTGAAGTCTCTGTTCAGCTCTGTGCTCCATCTATTGAGTGGGTCATTTGTTTTCTTTCTTCTTTGTTTTTTGAGTAGTTTATATATTCTGGAAATCAATGCTTTGTCAGATGTTTCTGTGTTGAAGGTTTCCTCCCACTCTGTGGGATTTCTCTTCACTTCCTTGATTGTTTCTTTTGATGTACAGAAGCTTTGGAGTTTAATGAGGCCAAATTTGTCAGTTGTTGACCTTAATTCTTGTGCAGCTGCTGTGTTTTATAATAGCATAAAACTAACAAACTTTTTACTGATCATATGGTAGTCAATAAAAACACTGCAACTCATATCATATAATAGTAACAAATCTGACTGAGGTGTTTCAGGCAGCATGTTCTGGTGTGAAGTGTTACGAGGACATGTAGAGTAAAGTATACCTGCTGAGCATTCAAGACCAAGGCTTCAGGGAAGTCCTGCAATTCACCATGGGTGAGCACTGCCTAAGTACAACTAGAAACACCTCAGGTGCATTATAGGTTTTATTTTAAATTAATTTTTGATTACTGTGTGTGGTGGTTTGAATAAGAATGTCCCCCAGAGGTTCCAAATATTTGGACACTTTGTCCCCAGTTGTGATGCTGTTTTGGGTGGTCTTGGAAGGTGTGGTCATGCTGTAGGAAGCTCATCCCTGGGAGTAGGCTTAGAGAGTTCCCACGCTTTGCCAGATCTCCAATTGCTTTCTGATTCCTGCTTGATGACTGAACACTTGGCTTCTGCTCCTATTCCAGCTACTGCTGCCAAAATGCCTTCCCACCATGATGGACTATTTTTCCCTTTGGAATCCTTAACTAATAAACTCTTCCTTTTATAAGTTTACTTGGTAATGGTTTTTAATCACAGCAACAGAAAACTAACACCCCACTTCTGGTACCAATTTCTGTTCTACTTTGCCATCAACTCCTGTGACAAAACACTTTGACCAATACCAACTTGGGGAAGAATGGGTTTATTCAGCTTACATTTCCAGGATCATAATCCATCACTTAGGGAGCCCAAGGTAGAAACTCAGGGCAGGAACCTGGAGGTAGGAGCTGGAGCACAGGCCTTGGAAGAAAGCTGTTTACTGGATTGCTCCCCTGGCCCATGCTCAACCCATTTTCTTATGCAGTACAGAACAACATGCCCAGGGGTGGCAACACCCATAGTAGGCTGGGCCCTCCCACATCATTCAACAATCAAGAAAATACCCTCCAGAAATAGCCACAGGCCAGTCCAATGGAGACAATTCCTCAACTGAGGCTCCCTTAACCCAGGTGTGTCAAGTTGATACTAAACCTGTCTGGCATATTGCGTGTCCAGAAATCTTTTACTATTGCTAACTATTTCACATCTCACTCCCCTCCCAGTCAGTTGCATGACCGATTATGGTTTTCCAATGCAGTATAAGGAGCTTTGTTTTAGGAAGACTGTGCACTGCTCACACTAAACATTCCTATCATTATCATTGCCTATCATTATCATATCATGGGGTCCAGAACTGTAAATTGTGACCTGTCCATTCCCACGGACATCCCAGAGTTTCTTGCAGACATGAAAATATGTTACTCATCTTAGTAATTTAAATGGTACCACAGCATCTGTTGCCTTAGCCTCTGTTGACATAATGAAGATACCATCACATTAACAACCTTATGAAACAAGCACTTGTGAATTGCATCCCAAAAGATTATTGACATAAACACACATTCCCACACAAGGGTCTCATCAGATGTTATTTCTATATCTACAAAGTAGCAAAGATATACTGGGTTGTTTCATGTTTCCATTATCTTATGGAATTATCCTCAGATATGCACTCTGTGGGCACTTGAATTCATGGACTATGCAGGCTCTTTCCATTTTGATAGTTTTAGGAGAACAATTATTTTATTACAAGTGAGAGACATCAAGGCATGCGTAGAACAAATATAAAAATGTGGCATAAACAGAATCTATATCCTAAGTCAAGATACAATTTCACAAAAGTCTGCATATTCTGCTGTGGCAGGAAAATTTGATGAGCCCCGAGAAAGGGATGGGGGTCACCAGTGTCTGGCTTTGAGGGTACGAGGGATTGGGGGGTGGTGGACTACTACTCTCTCAGGGTGAGATGAAGCACAGAGAAATTCTCATAGTTTGGCCACTAGAACATGGGAATTAGATGGATACTAGCAATCTAAAACAACCGAAGGGTGACTAGGGGTTGTTGTTGGGGGACCAGCCTGAGATGGATGACTAGGGGTTGTTGTTGGGGGACCAGCCTGAGATAGATGACTGGGGGTTGTTGCTGGAGGACCAGCCTGAGATGGATGACTGGGGGTTGTTGTTGGGGGAACAACCTGAGATGGATGACTGGGGGTTGTTGTTGGGGGACCAGCATGAGATGGATGACTGGGGGTTGTTGTTGGGCAACCAGCCTGAGATGGATGACTGGGGGTTGTTGTTGGAGGACCAGCCTGAGATGGATGACTGGGGGTTGTTGTTGGGGGACCAGCCTGAGATGGATGACTGGGGGTTGTTGTTGGGGGTCCAGCATGAGATGGATGACTGGGGGTTGTTGTTGGGGGACCAGCATGAGATGGATGACTGGAGATTGTTGTTGGGGGACCAGCATGAGATAGATGACTGGGGGTGATGTTTGGGGACCAATGTGAGATGTATGTCCAGGGCTTGTGCTACTGAAGCACACAGTAAAAGATGCATTCTGACTATGGCCTGGGTTGTCTGCAGAGCCTGGAATAACTGAACTTGCTGCTGGGTGTAGAAAGGACTTTAAGACAGGTCCTCATAACCCTTTTCTGAGATTTTCACAGCAAACACCAGAGACAGAACACAATTATACAGAGTATCCTCCCCATCAGGTCAATATCCTGAGGCAGAATTCCAGCATGCAATCAAAAGCTTTCCTAGTTATAGTCTTGCCTATGGTTCCCCAGTTGTTACCACTGGAAGCGAACCTTGAAGTGAAAATCTGAGTCAGCGATTACAGGCCCATTTTTTCATTGTTGAAATTCACCAAAGAAACTTTCCCCGTTGACTGTAACAACTGTCAGAAGAAAGCGTGTTCTCTCCCTGTACAAAGAATCTGGGAGTTATATGAAAATATCTCCCTTGGCATTGCTTTCGTAAATAATAATGAGGGAACTAAGTGGTATCTATTCTAAGAAGGCCAGGGCGCCTCAGGTTACTGGCAGCAGAGAATTCTGGCTTTCTTAAAAAGATGAAATGCCCAAGTCTTCTCTTTCTGAGGGCAGCGTGCCATTGCTGTGACAGTGCACCATTGAACATGAAGAGCAACAGGATGGGAAAGTGTATAGTCAGCCATTGTTCCAAAGCACTCCAGACATTCTCATTTGCTATGTATTAATAGAAAGAAACCATTTGTTTGGAGACTAAAATGGTTTGCTTCTGAAATTTGCTGAGGATGGGTACTGATTTCTCAGAAAGCTCAAGGCCAAGTTTCATTTTTCCAGCTTTCAACCTAACACATTATCCTTCTTTTTTTTTTTCTAAAGAGTGAAAGCTTTAATGGGAATCAAAGTCTCTAGCAGAAGAACTGACCCCCTTTGCCTGAACAGGGGTTTTAGGAGAGCTGAGGCTCTATTTCCTTTCTTATTTCTGAGAAACTGGTTCAAAGGTGAAGCCTAATGGAAGCCTTTAGAAGTTTTATTTTCCTTTACAGGCCTAATAAAAGGCTCAGAGCTTGACCCAATAAAATGTAGATTATGATGCAGTCCCACTTGTTAAAGGAACCTCTGTGCTTTTGCCTTTTAAAATGATCAAAAGAATACTTTGATCGTTTGCTAAAATTTATACACATCCACAAACAACATGTGTCATTCCTTTCTTCCAACAGTGAAGGTCTAATTGTCAATTTTCTGAAGTGATTTCTATGGCCATTAATATACAGATGATTAAAAATATGTATTAAGACTGGATTTTAGTATTCAATTATGAAACACAAAATAGAATTATTTTTACTGAAAATATATCTTTTGATGGGATGACTGTAGAGTTTTTAAAAATCCATTTATCCCATGAATAAATATCATATATTACCATGAGACAGGCTAGTATCAGTCTATATTCCCATTTTTTATTTCCATTCATACAATTTCCCTGAAAGGCTGTTTATGTAAATACACAGTGAGTTTCAGATGTGGGAGAGATTGTCTGCTATTCGTGAAGGAGACTTGGAAAGGGTCTTTGGGGAAAAGTAGACTCTGAGGTCTAATGTTGAAACAGATTGGTCACCTCACTCTCAGATCCACCCCTGTTACCTGAAAGTCACTAGGCTAGAACTTAAGGAATACAACTCCCATTGATAGCACCTGAAAAACAGGACAAGCACACAGCTTGCCTAATGTTGAATCAGATTGGTCACCTCACTCTCAGATCCACTCCTGTTACCTGAAAGTCACTAGGCTAGAACTTAAGGAATACAACTCCCATTGATAGCACCTGAAAAACAGGACAAGCACACAGCTTGCATTATTGCCGTCGTCGGAGTGTGCCTGCATGCTCTCTCTTCCCTCACAAGTGCTAAAATCAGTCATGTGTCCCTCATCCTTATTCTCTAGGAGTTCATCCCCAGCACAGAGGTGCTCAGCTCCAGAACAACACCCATGGGCTGTCCAAGTCCTCTACTGAGGATGCAGAATGAAAGGGCAATACTCACCTTTCAATTGGAATTTCCTAAATATTAATGTAAAATGAATCAGTGTGGGGGATCTTGCAAGTTCTAATCTGTAAGTCTGTGGATATCGGACTCTGTCCCCAATTCTAACAAAGAGCTCCAAGCTGCAATGTGATGCACTTGGGTGCCCAGATGATGGCCTTGAATCTGTCTCCATGCTGATGATGTAAGCATGGCTGAATGTCCTAAGGAGCATCTGTCTGATGAAGAGGCAGATACAATGCTCCCTCCAAATTGTAAAGAATGGCAAGGATGTGCAGGAAATGCCCACGTGTAGGCGAAGGGATATCAGGCTGGAGAGAGACGTTATTGCTTGGCCTAATCTGAGAAGGCTGGGTGCAGTGATTACACTGGTCTTGATGGGGGGTCAAGGGCAGGCACGTGAGGGGAAAGAGTGGAGAAAAGCCTTTCAGAAATAATAAGGCTTTGAGCAAGTATAACCAATTCTGGGATGGAGAGTTCAGAGTCCTCAATCAAGCTGATAAAGGCTCAACGGGAGAAAAAAGAGACATCTGAGGGATTTGGATGGGAAAAGAGGAGCAGGATCATTAAAAACCTTGAAAGTCAAGAAAACATACTGTGGGGACATCTTAGGAAGTAAAATATACCTTCAAAAATTTATACTCTGTTACTTTAACAAATGAGCTAATGTTTTATTTATCATAATAAATACCTGGGTTCTTAAATTCAGAGTTTTGATCAACTAGAGACACTCTAAGACTTTGAAAGTCAAATGACCCTAATGCTTTACTGTGCTGTACCATTGCAGTATAGTCCAAGGCTCATTTACCTGATCCAGTCAGATGGACATCTCAATGCCATTGTTTGAGCTTTAGCTTCTACAATAAGCTGGATGTGATGACTGAGAGATGGTTGTGGCAGAATGAGGGACCTCAACTTTCACCTGTACAGATCTCATGCTTGGATCTTGTTATAAAGTAGATTCTAACATGGAAGAGCTGAGTGGAACCTAGGACTCTACATTTCTAATGAGTACCCAGGCTCTGGTCCACACTGTGGGTAGCAAGACTCTACTAGGCATGTCCACATACTAAGTTCATTTACACATATATAAAGCATATGGAAAATTATGAAACTACCTTTTCCAAATCTCATTTTCTCTTACTCTTTCCAATTTAGAGCAGATAAGTGGATATATATATATATATATATATATATATATTGACTTGAACACTATACTTTAAAGTCTATACTAGGTTCACCTTCTGACACATGTATATGAGCCTTCTTTTAGCCTTTTCAGAGATGGTATGACAACCACAGCTCCACTCACCCACTTGAGGATACAACTATGTAGATTCCTAGGGAATCCCATCACAGGTGCAAGATTAGGAATTTACATGCAGCTCTGCTCAGAGGCTCCCAGGTAATGCATCCTGTGAGGAAGCTGTGCCCAGAAAGTACTGTCATAGGGACCCACTCAAGCTTTGAACCCCAGATGGCCAAATTACACGATGTTCACAAACCATGGTCATTTTCTCTTAGCCCTGGAGGCTGGAACCCAAGATCAAGGGGGCTCTCTTCAGCTGGCACGAATTCCCACCTCCCTCACGCACTCCTCTGCGAGTGCATCCCTGCTGTCCCTTCTTCTTCTTTCCTCCTATGATAGGATCAGGTCCTCATCCAATGACCTGCTTTTACCCTGCCTCCACATTTGGTATACTGGGAATTTGGAGGCTGAGACTTCAACATAGAAATTTGGGGGGTGTACTGAGGCCCCAAACACCTCTCTTGAACACATTGAAATCCAAGGTGCTGGGGAGTGCCACACATAGAAAACGGGGTACAGGGCCAGAGCAGAGCCCACACCTCTGGTACAGTGGCTCTGGGGAAAAGAACCAAAGCACAGAGGAGAAAGGCCAGAGTTGGAAAGAGCGACAGGGCAGGACAGCAGGGCCATGGGGGGGGGGGCGGCTAGACCCCTCAGCACAGGGCGAGGAAGCCTGCGCGGACTTGCTCCACCACACCGTGCTCAGAGTTACTGCCCAGGCCCCACAGCTGCTCTTGTGTCCAAGCCCGTGAACTGGTTTTCAATGAGCCATCCTGGCTGAGGCTGCTGAGTCCGTTTCCTGTCTCTTTCATACCTCTCTGGAAACTTACAACAAGCTCCTTTTAACTGAGCTGGCCAGGGTGCATTTTCATTCCCTGGAACTTAAGTGTTCGCTGCAGAGAATGAGCTCATGCAGCCGGTTACACACAGGAGCTTCAGCCTGGACCATTAGCCAGGACGGCAGATGCACAGCACAGGCAGCAGGGCCAAAAGAGCCTCTTGTAAGCTGCCCGTTTGATTCACTTTCAGTAGCAGCAGTGTTAGAAATGGAACAGAAACTCGTTCCCCTTGAAAATGAGTTTGTGGTTATCAGATGGTTGAAGTTAACTATCTAACGATATGTCCAGTTTATGTGTATATGTGTACGTGTGAGTATGTGTATCCATATATATTTGCATGTACATGTGTATTCTACCTATGCTTGTGTTATGTATGTTTGCATACCTCCACATGTGGCATGTGTTTCGAGTGTCTATGTGTTTGTATGTGCATGGACACAAACACATGTGCACAGTGCTTATCAGACACACACAGTATTTGTGCTACTAAAAGACCGTTTACAATATTAACACTAGTGTTTATGACTTTCAATCTGATTAATGGCAAATTTAATCTGTTACTGTTTCAGTCATCTCAAAGCAAATGATAGTGAGCATACTGCAAGGCCACTGGAGAAACTGCTCCATCTAAAGAAGCCCAGGCTTTGTGCTTTTCTCTTTAACATCAGAACATCCTCCTGCAGTTATGGATGTTAATTGCCACTTACTTTAATGAGTTCTTTTCTATTATAACTGAGCCTTGCATGGAACAGAACAGGCATCATTGTGAAGAAGAAATAGGAAGAAGAATCCAGGGGGCTCCTGGGAGAATGGGGTGCTAGTTCTGTTTGTTTCTTCCCTATTGGTTGAAAGTGAGGTGATCTGGGGCCTTTGTGGTGAGTAAGTGCCTTGTCCTCAGGGTGAGGGGAAATCAACAAAGTCATGAAATGGAAGTTTGTCAGTGAGGCCAACAGGCAGCATAGGAACGGTGGACGTTATAACAATAGAACCATGTGGCGGTTAGCATGAGCAGTTACTAAGGGTAATTTTAAATAAAAATGTAAAAGATAAGCTTTCATTTACATTCAACTTAAAGTTTATATAATTTTAAGCATGACTTTTTCCTATTCATTATTTACCAGTTTATATTTTTACTTCATATACCCAATGCAAATGTTTTTTCAGTATCCAAAACAGTATTTGGCAGTTTGTACTCAGTAAATATTTGCTGAATAAAAGAATAAAAAAATATCTAAAATTAATCACCATGAGGGTGCTATTTCTCAAATGATATGAATAAATGCTTTTCTTCTGTAGAATAATATTATTATGGCATCTCATTTTAAAAGCTATTTTACATTCATTCTTTTAATGGGGTCTTATAGTTATTATAATTAGGTAATATATTATTGTAATATATTACTATTCATAGAATTTTCTTTGGTAACCCATTTTGAAGCAGGACAAGGAAAGAATTCTGTGATATTCTCTATAGAAGTGGCCTTTATAGTTTCTTACAACTTGGTAGAAGGTACAGCTTTGAAAGGAGTTGTGTGTGTGTGTGTGTGTGTGTATAAGTGGAGGCCAGAGTTCCTGTTGGGGGACTTCCTCAATTGCTCTAGATCTTAAATTTGGAGACACAGTGTCTTATTGAACCTGAAGTTCACCAAATTGGCTGGTGAGCAAGCCCCAAGAATGTGCCCGTCTCTTCCTTCCCAGGACCAGAACATTCTACCACATCTGGCTTTTTACACAGGCTTCGGGGATAGTTACTCAGGTCCTCATGGTACTACAGGAAATAATTCACTGAATGAGCCATGCCCCAAGCCTACCCTTTACTGTAAAATCTATACAACTTTTGTCATGTTACCTCTTTCTAAGTGTGCAAGTCAGTCAGCAGTATTAAGCACCTTTACCCTGTCCTGTGACAATCATCACAATCCATCCATAGTAAATTACCTCCCGCCAAAGCTAGTGCTTACTGAACATCCATTCCTCACTCTCCCCAAGTCCCTAGTAATTAGTCTTCATAGTTTGTTTACCCCTTCATGTATTGGTAAACATTTGCATTGTGTCAAATTTTTGTTCATTTTCTTTTCAAAGAAGACTCGGAAAGGAAAGGTCAATAGTTTGTCCTCAGATTTGGAGTAACAACTTATCCTACAACTCAGTGACTGAAAACAGCCATCATCACATTATTATCTCATGGTTTCTTTATACATTAATCAAGACAAGGAATATGGAGGTTAATCTCTTTCCCACCAGGTCTGAGAGTTAAGGTGGAAGATCAAAAGGCTGAACTGGGGCTGGAGAGAGCCTATCAGTTAAGAGTGCTGACTGCTCTTGCAGAGGACCCAGGTTCGAGCCCTAGCACCCATGTGGCAGCTGAGAACCATCTATAACTCCAATTCCAGGGGGATCCGACACCCTCTTCTGATCTCCGAGGCATTGCACAACACGGGTGCACAAACCTACATGCAGACAGTACATTCAAATAAATAAATTAATTAATTAATTAATTAATTTTTAAAAAGGCTGAACTGACAATGGGGCAGGCTTCAATCTTGGCTCACTAATCTGACAGGCAAGTTGATTGGTTGCTCCCCAGGTGGCTGGAGGAACATCCATAGAACGCTGACCTTTTCCATCTTCTCATGCCGCACTTCACTTCTGCTATGCACTTAGGCCTGCTCTAATTTAACATGCACAAGAATGACCCAAGAGACCAACAACAGAAGACAGTGCTGCAGAGAGCTGTGCTGGAGGCTTCTTACCTCAAACTTTAATACTGTTAAACATATATATATATATATATATATTGTTTTTTGGTTTTTTTTTTTTTTGGTCTTTTTGAGACAGGGTCTCCCTGCAGCCCCAGCTGTCCTGGAACTCACTGGTGGTGGTGCCCACCGGTAGGATTTGCTGGAGGAGGCAGAGACAGGAGGATCCGGAGTTTTGAGCGCCGCCTGGGATATACTATGTTATATATATATATATATATATATATATATATGTCTTTTTGAGAGAGGGTCTCCTTTTAGTCCCAGCTGGCCTGGAGCTCACTATGTAGACCAGGCTGGCCTTGAACTCACAGAGATCTGCCTGCCTCTGTCTCCTGAGTGCTATGATTAAAGGCATGCACTACCATGCCTAGCACAATACTGTTAATTTTATATGGCATGCTGGATATTCAGAGATTTTTCAGAAATTATAAAAAAGTTAAATATTATTGCTTTGGGGGAGAGCTTAAAAATATTGAGGGGGAATATTCTAATTCTATTGATTTACTCATCAACTACATTCCAGAGAGTATGTATAAGTAATGCAAAGAAAAGCCCAGGGCTCCATTCTTCAAATTCACTTGGGTGGAACTCTGAGTGTCCTAAGCTGAATTTACATTACTCCCTTGTTCAGGGAAGTGACTGCTCCCCTATTGCGTTTTTACACCAGTGATTTCCAAACATCTATCATCAAACCAACTTTCAGCTTTTTTAAAATTCCACTGAAAGCCTGTTCTGTATTTAAGGTTATTTTATGCTTCTCTTTGTTGTATCTTAAATGATTAGAGATGATATTGTACAAAAAGAAGAGTGGCTGTTGTCTGCCAGTATCCACAAAGCTTTTGAAAATTAATTGATGTGTGAGTGCAGAAAAAGTTGGGGACTCACCCCAGTGCAGAGTACAGTAGAGCCACTGTGTGTGTCAAACTGAGGTCTGTCCTTTAGGGTCTCTTGCAAATGGCCCAATTATCAAATGCTGTGTGAGCCTTAAGAGTGTGCTGCCTCATCTCTAAAAGGGCTCCCGAGCTAATGGCTCAGGTGGCAAGCTCTAGTATGAAAGTTTAGACAGACATAAGGAAAAAACGAAGCAAATATGCAAATGTCTTCAGAACGCTGAGAAAGTAAAACAAGAAAGCTATGTGGACACTTTCTTCTTGCTCTTCAACATGTCCCTCCATGGTACATGGCCCAGTGTCACCCTGAGGCTGCCTTTTCTTCCTCCTCCTCCCGTTTTCCTAACATATTTGATGCCTTCTAGCAAACCCCTACCGCAGCAGCTCAGTTAAAGCGGCTGAGGATGCGCTTCAGTGGATGGAAGATCTTCAGTTACTTGACTTGTCAAGCAGTAACATCCCATGCCCAGTGGAATTTCAGTTTTAAATGTTATTTTTTCTTTACTATGAAATGCTCATCTTCTTTCTGCCAATGTCAGTGCCTTGGAATTAATGAGCTCTATCAGGTGCAGAACTTTCCAGGAAGCAATGGGAATTACTCTCCACTGGTTAACAGCCGACAGTCAACTGCAGCCTGTCTTGCAAGACAATAAATGTTTCGAATGTTTTTGTGGCCAATTAAGTGTTCAACATCAGACAGTAAAGAAAAGTGACTTATGACATCAAGTCACACTGCAGTACTGGCTGTATGTGACATGGCCAAAAGGGATTTCAGGTCTTTGCTTGTGATACAATAGACAGGTGGCCTAAAGCGAGTGTCATTTTTGAATGTTCCTTTCACTTTTCCACATGAAGCCAATTTGACTACTTTCCAGGAGGTTTATCTTTCTCTTGGTTCAGAACAATTGAGAAGTTCCATACAAGAATTACATATTATGAAATCTCAACAAATACTTAGTTACATAAAAGAAGATAAATCTAATGGCACCATCCAGTATGAGAGGTATCTTGAATATAAGTCAGGACTTTGTGAACCTTCAGGGATCTTTAATCCTGACTTCAGAACCACTTGGAGAATAAACACTTGCATTTCTAATAAATGCAATAAAGATTCATTTCTGATACTATAGCTCACCCTATTTATACTGAAGCAGGACTGGTAGAATTCATGGTGTTACATGGTTAATGGTGATAAAAAAAAAAAAAAGAGGTAGCTATGGCTGAGACATCCCTGTAACATGTACACTAACTGGTTAACTAATGAGGGAATTGTGTAATAGAGATTTGAGAGTGATTGTACTAAAATATAATGGATATAAACTATTTGACACTGGGCATGACCCATATGATTTAATTACTTTAGGGTTATAGTGGTTATAATAATAACTTCTGGAAATCATTGTTATTTTACCATCAGGAAAATCCACAATAAATACATGTGGCCCAAGGTAACTCTAATTCTCTTTCTATAAATGCTAGTGAGGTAAGAAACATATGTGAGAGAGCCAGGTAGTGAGAGGAAAACTACAGGTAACACAGGGAAGGAAAGGAGGCCTGGTCACTAGGGGTGGGGGAGGCTAAGGTAACTGTCTTCACGGGGACAGGAGGCCTGCCATTAGGAGTTGCGGGGAGGAGGCAAGGTAATAGTCTTGAAAGTCTATCTTCTTGAAGAGGCAGCAGTTCCATTCTCACGTCATTTCAAATACAGGAGACAAGACTGGGGAAGAACTTTTAAGAGGTGCAGATTTTATTCAGAATAAACTAGTGTGGTGAGCTAGGAATACAGCTCATGGGTAGAGTGCCTGTCTGGTGCACATAAAGGCCTAGGTCTGATTCCCAGCACTGGCTAAAACATACAATGATGGTCCAGGTCTATAATCTCAGCACTGGGGAGGTGCAGGCAGGGGATCAGAAGTTCAAGGTCATTCTTGAAATGGCAGGATTTGAGGCCAGCCTGGGCTACCTGAGATCCTGCCAAAATTAAAACTAAAAAAAAAAAAAAAAACACAATAAGTCAGTTTGAGTCTAGACTATTCCAGAACAACAAAAATGCAAAACTATTCCAGTGACAGGCTGCTTGAAGAACTGGGGTTCCTGCTATTGGTTGAAATGAGCCAATGATTTCAAACTCTGAGGATCCCCTCCCATGTCCAGATAGTCAGGTCATGACTGGGTACTAGAATTGAATACTATGCTCTGCAGAGATTCATCACCCAAGAGAACTAGACTGTGAAGGAGGTTATAGATGTGCTACAAACATCCCAGTGATATTCCTTAAGCTAGATAATAATGTAAATTATAGAGTAGTACTGGGTAAGCATTAAGATTTAAAAACATTATAACCTTCACTTTTCTAAGAATACTCTACTGCTTTTTAAAAATTCAATTTAGTATGCATTGTGTGTGTGTGTGTATGAGAGACAGAGAGAGAGAGAGAGAAAGAAAGAAAATGAAAGAGAGAGCGAGAGACACTGATGAGTAATGAAAAACTAACATGAAAATGGTTTACTATTGATAAAATAGAGATAGGCAATATTATTTAATGAGATTTACTGATACAATATTTGCAATAAAATAATTTCTTATAGGGGCTGGAGAGATGGCCTAGCAGTTAAGAGCACCGACTGCTCTTGCAGAGGACCCGGGTTCGATCCCCAGCACCCACATGGTGTCTGAGAACCGTCTGTAACTCCAATTCCAGGAAAACTCCAGTTCCAGGGGAATCCAAGACCCTCTTCTAACCTCCGCAGCATTGCAAGACACGGGTGCACAAACCTACATGCAGACAGTACATTCATACACATAAAAAATAAATAAAATTTAAAAAATAATAATTTCTTATAATAATCTCAAAATAGTGAATAAAATATAATAGTCATAAAGGGATAAATTGTTAAAAGGAACTATTTTTATGCCATTAATTTGCAACAACAGCCAGGTGTGGTGGCGCATGCCTTTAATCCCATCACTTGGGAGGCAGAAGCAGGCAGATATCTATGAGTTTGAGGCCAGCCTGGTCTACATTGCAAGTTCCAGGCCATCTGGGCTACTGGGAGACCATGTCTCACAAAAAGGAATCAACCAACCAACCAACCAACCAAAAACAACTCTAAGAGATACAAACATAAAGGAACCAATGAAAAATGCAACTGCTAATTTGTGCTCAATAGTTTAATGCATTAAAAACATGCCATGTTAGGCATTTCTGTTCCCGTGAATAACAAGAAGAGACTTAGAAACCACATTTATAGGTGAGATTTTTGGCACTGGAAAGGTGGTACAGCAGATAAGAGCACTTCTGTAGAAGCGTGAGGACCCAGGTTCAAATCTCTAAAAGTCAAATAAGAAGCCAGGCATGCCCTTGTGCATGCCTGTAATCTGAGCTCAGAGAGGGTAGAGACAGGAGATTCTCAAGGGCTTGCTGGTCCCAGCCCATATCCAGGCTCAGTGAGAGACCTAGTCTAAAAGAAATATGGTGGAACTGACACAGCAGGAAACAAAGATGTCCTGGCCCAGGCAGCCACACATACATGCACAGACCACACATACATGCACATACCACACATACATGCACCACACACATACATGCACATACCACACACACACACATACACATATGAAGTAAGAGTTTCTTTTTTAAATTTCTTTGAAGAAGTGTGCATCAAAGATTGAAACACCCTGCAAACAGGATTAATCAAAATAACTAAAATATGCTATAACTACTCTGATTTGTATATTATGTCAAAAATGTCTTAAATATAACTTTCCTGTCTTACATAGGTGAACACTAATAGCATCTCTAGTATATGTCAGTCTTTCTAGGTGTTTCATTATCCACAAATTTTAAGTAAGAGTTCTGGGGCTGGAGAGATGGCTCAGCGGTTAAGAGCACAGACTTTTCTTGCAGAGGACCCAGGTCGATTCCCAGCACCCACACGGCGGCTAAGAACCAACTTTAACTCCAGTTCCAGGGGAATCCGACACCCTTTTCTTACCTCCACAGCATTGCATGACAAGGGTGCACCTACTTACTTACATGCAGGCAGTACACTTATACACATAAAATAATAAATAAAAATTTTTAAAAAGTTCTATATGACTTACTACTCACACCATCCCTGATGCCTCTTTTCTATATTTTAATTTTAATATTTATATTATAACATGCATAGGCATATTTCACATATCCAAAAATGTGGGGCAATGGAGTTCCAAGGTGTCCACTTGCATGAGTCATGGGTTTCTCCGCCCACTTAAAGCCATTTCATGTGGGGCCACAGGTGGGGTGGTGGGGGTGGGGGGAGGGAAGAAAAGGACTCGAAGGCAGGTAAACCCAGCAGGTCAAAGGAGACCTGGGAGTTGGCCTCAAGAGAACAAAACTCATTTATTTGCAGAAGATTAGGGTCTTAAATACTGGCATTTGGTGGGCTTCTGGTGAGAATGAGGGTGGGGGTGCACGGGAAATTCACAGTGTACTCTCTACAGGTGCTCTGTTCATGCAAGCTGGCAGAGGCTCCAGTTGGTTCTGGAAACCAAGACGTGCTCTTCACAAATTGTAGGAATGTGACACCCTTTGCCTGAATCCTCAAAAAGAGGCTGCAGGGCTGG
Organism: Rhizomys pruinosus; assembly: GCA_009823505.1. Taxonomy (NCBI): domain Eukaryota; kingdom Metazoa; phylum Chordata; class Mammalia; order Rodentia; family Spalacidae; genus Rhizomys; species Rhizomys pruinosus. The sequence continues at coordinate 1,367,215 of VZQC01002595.1, read as the reverse complement.
TTATCGGTTGGCAAGCAGGGGCTGGCCTGGATCCCCGGCCTTTGCAGCTTTATCTTTGTAGGTTATGGGGCAAAAGCCCACTCCCCTAATGCTCCAGTCAAATGAAATATCGGGCCCAGCACAAAAACATATGTGAACATATATATTTAACAAATATACATAGAAACAAGTTAATATTTGGTATCACAAAATGTATATTAGTTATGCCAACAGTCAGGAGATTCCTGCCTTATACAAAATAATATTCAATAAAATAAAAACTGTAAAATTAATTTTATATGTATAGAATATCAGTTTCCACAGGCTTTCTGACTTTAATAAAGAAACTGGTTTCACCATCTCTGGATAAAAAGGTTCCTGTATATTTGTTAGCATCAACAGACAAAAGAAAAAGAAATGACCAAAGTTTTGCCAGTATCCATGTGCCTGAGCCCACTGTTAATAACAAGAAAATTTCAATCCCTCAGGAGCAGTCCTGAGGCTTTGAGTACTTTAAACGTAACAAGGAAGTCCTCTGAGGCTTCAGAATAATGAGTGCATTCAGGCTCTCTTAACTTTAAAAATCAGTATTTATTTAAAAACATTTATTTAATTTTTTATTTACTTCTGTATGTGTATGAATGTACTGTCTGCATGCAGGTTTGTGCACCCGTGTCATGCAATGCTGCGGAGGTCAGAAGAGGGTGTCAGATTCCCCTGGAACTGGATTTCTCCTGGAATTGGAGTTTCGGAGGGTTCTCGGCCGCCATGTGGGTGCTGGGGATTGAACCCAGGTCCTCTGTAAGAGCGGTGGGCACTCTTAACCGCTAGGCCATCTCTCCAGCCCCAGTTTAAAAACTTCTTATCCTTAAAACTTATCCTTGGGCCAGGCGTGGTGGCGCACGCCTTTAATCCTAGCACTTGGGAGGCAGAGGCAGGCGGATCTTTGTGAGTTCAAGGCCAGCCTGGTCTACAGAGTGAGTTCCAGGACAGCTGGGGCTACAGGGAGACCCTGTCTCGAAAAGACCAAAAAAAAAAAAAGAACTTATCCTTAAGTTTGATAAGATCCCATTTGTCGATTGTTGACTTTATTTGCTGCACAGTTGTTGTCTGATTCAGAAAGTCTTTTCCTATGCCTATGTCTATGTCTTGCAGGTTGTTGCCAAATTTTTCTTCTATCACTTTTAGGGTTTTGGTGATCCAGTTTTGCCAGCACCATTTGCTGAAAATGCTATCCTACCTCCACTGAGGCTTTTTTGGCCCTTTGTCAAATATGAGCTGAAATTGTATGAGCTCAAGTTTGTATCTTCAATTTTGTTCCATTGGTCAATGGGTCTGTTTTTGTCCCAGTACCAGGCTGTCTTTATGACTATAACCCTGTAATATAGCTTGAAGTCTGGTAGAGCAATCCCCCCTGTATTACATTTTTCACTAGGGTTGCTTTAGCTATTTGGGGTTTTCTGTTTCTCCATATGAATTTAAGGATTTTTTTTCCAAGTCTGGGAAGAAACTCATGGGGATATTGATTGGGATTATGATGAATCCGTATATCAATTTGGGTAAAGGACATTTTTACTATATTAATTCTGTACAGAGAAAGAAACAATCAAGGAAGAGAACACCCACAGAGTGGGAGGAAATCTTCATCAGTGATACATCTGACAGAGCATTAATGTCCGGAATATAAAGACTACTCAAAAATCAAAGAAGAAAACAGATGACCTACTGAAAAGATGCAGTAAAAAGCTGAACAGAGACTTCACCAGCAAGGAAGTAAAGATGGCTGAGAAACATCTTAAAAAAGTATTCAACGTCATTAATAATTAAGGAAATGCAAATTAAAACCACTCTCAGATATCATCTCACTCCGATATGACCGGCTAGGAACAAGAAAACAAAAGACACCAAATGCTGGAGAGGTTGTGGGGAAAGGGGAACACTCATCCACTGCTGGTGGGAATGTAAACTTGTACAACCATTATGGAAAACAATGTGGAGAATCCTTAAAAGACTCAAAATGAGCCTACCATCAGACCCAGTCATACCACTCCTGGGTATTTACCAACAAGATTTATCCTACTGCAAAGATACATGCACATCTACATTTACAGCAGCTCTCTTCACAATAGCAAAGGGCTGAAACCAACCCAAATACCCCTCAACAGATGAGTGGATAACAAAACTGTGGTACATCTACACAATGGAGTGCTATTCAGTGGTAAAGAAAGATGACATCATGAACTTTGCAGGTAAATGGATGAGGCCATTATGCTAAGTGAGGTAGGTAATGCAGTCCCCAAAAAACAAACAGGGAATGGTTTCCCTCATTTGCAGATATTAACACCAAATCTCCAGTTGAAAGAGAAGCTGAGCAATGTTATTGTTATATTTCTTTTTATTTGAAAGCCACTGTATTGTTATAATGTAAATCTCTTAAGGGGTTCTAGAATGGACCTACCACTTATTTTCAGACTCTGTTATTAGTGTATATGGGTGGAAGGTATGTATTCATATTTTAGAGTAATATAAAATTAAAAAAATTAAAGGGGGAAAATGTGAATTCCTAAACATATTTTGGAATTAATATACAGTTTATTCCCAGAGGTCATAATTTTGATGCATATGTGACAATTATATGGGCATTTGTTGGAACAATACAAAGGGAATGGAAAAACAACAACATAAAGACTGAGTTAAAGAACTGAATGATACAGTTAAACTCTGCCCAAAACAACAAGCCTCTGCAGTGACAAACTTTGGAAAGACTGAGAGAAAGATGTAAGGCAGAAGGCATGAAAAGGGGTGGGATGGGGGCAGGGAGAGGGGTATGTGTCTAAACTGGACTGAAAGATAATGAATGAAATACACAATTCATCAATAAAAGTATTAAAAAACCCTTATCCTCTTATCCTTGATCCTCAGCTCTTTGATGAAGAAAAGGCATTGGTTGGTCTGTAATAAGATAAAGAAGGTGGATCTTAGAAAAAACAAAAATCTGTAACAAGGACTACAACATCCAGCAAGCAGCTGTGCTGTGCTGGGGCCACTTAGACCTCTGCAACACAGAGCCAGAACTGCCCCCTCCTTCTCTGAACAAGCCATGTGTTCCTTCAGTTGCTATGGCAAAACATTCTGACTGAAACCAACTTGGGGAGGAAAGGGTTTATCTGGCTCACATCTCCCGGATCACAGTTCATTGCTGAGGGACCCCAACATAGGAACTCAGGGCAGGAACCTGGAAGCAGGAGCTGAAACATAGGCCACAGAGGAACACTGCTTACTGGCTTGCTCCCTTGGCCCATGCTCAGCCTGCTTTCTTAAATAATACACAACAACCTGTCCAGGGGTGGCAATACCCACAATGAGCTGGGCCCTCCCACATCACTCAACAATAAAGGCAATACTCCACAGATGTGACCACAGGCCAGTCCAATGTAGGAAATTCCCCATTTGAGGCTCCCTCAACTGAGGTATGTCAAGTTGACACTATCCAGCACATCTGCTCTCTTGTCAGCTTGACACACAAAACCCATCACAGCACCTTTCCATTTCTTATCCCCAAGATGCAATCTTAACATTAATATCACAACATAAAACAGTACATCCTTAAAAGCCCCACAGTCCTTAAAAATCTATACTTAAAAGTTCAATCTCTTTTCAAAATCCCTTAACTGTGGGCTCCTGTAAAATTCAAAACGAGACCTGTCTTATTTCAAAGGGAAGAATCAGGCACACCTAAGCAAAACTTAAGTCCAGCAAAGTAGCTTAAGGCTGGCTATCTGGGATTCACTCACGATCTTCTGGGCTCCAAAGGGTTTCGGCAGCTCCACTGCTGTCCACAGCACACACAGCTCATCTCGCAGGCCCAGGCCGGCTCCATTCCACACCTGCTGCTGCTCTTGGTGGTCATCCAACAGTTCTGGCATCTCCAAAAAGCTAGGGTCGCCACTGAAACTGAGGCTGAACCTTCACCAATGGGTGCTTCTGATCTCTCCTGGTGCAAAGCCTCAGTTTCTCCTCTTGACCCCTGCAATGCTTTGGTCTTCACTGGAACCGAGGTGCACTTTCACCAATGGACTTTCCTGACCTCTCACAATGCTAAGCCTCAGCTTCTCTCTGTGACCCATTCACATTTCAATACCAGAACCATATAGGAGACACTTACACATTACCAAGTCCTTCGTCTAGCTTGAGATGTAGGCTCGGGCCTCCTCTGGACCACAGCTTCTGACCCTGAGGAAAGTCTTCCCAGATTTTACCACAGTGAAGCCAGTCTCTTGTTACTTACAGCTGATTCTTCAGGCCCAGCTCACCACCATCAATTGTCCCAGTAAAGCAAAAGTGACAACCAGAACCCACAGATTCTCAATTCAAAAATATCATACAAATAGTCCTGATGGTCTCTGCTTCCCTTTAAAGCTTCATAATCCAGGCTTCCAGCATCTACAACTCTTTCAGCATAGCTGTTCCAAGTTCCACAGCAACAAACTCTAGGCACTCAATGACTTTTCCAGCCCAAAGTTCCAAATGCTTCCAAAATCCTCCCCAAAACACTAAAGTCAGGTCTGTCACAGCAATACGCCACTCTCTGGTACCAGTTTCTGTTCTAGTTTGTCTTCCATTGCTGTGACAAAACACTCTGACCGACACCAACTTGGGGAGGAAAGGGTTTATTCGGCTCACATCTCCTGGGTCACAATTCATCACTTAGGGAGCCCAAGGTAGGAACTCAGGTCAGGAACTTGGAGGCAGGAGCTGAAGCACAGGCCAAAGATGAATGTATCTCACTGGCTTGCTCTAGCCCATGCCCAGCCAGCTTTCTTATACAATACACAGCAACCTGCCTAGGGGTGGCACCAGCCACAGTGGACTGGGCCCTCCCATATCACTCAAAATTCAAGTCAATATTCTACAGACGTGGCCACAGGCCAGTTCAATGTAGCAATTCACCAACTGAGGCTCCCTCAACCCAGCTGTGTCAAGTTGACACTAAAGCTGTCCAGCACAAGATGCAAGATGAAAAAAGCAGGGTTTTCTTTTTCACACAGGAACAAAAATACTCACGCTAACACACATGGTTAGTACGATTCAGTGTGCCAAAACTGGACCAAGCCTCTGTATACCCACAAGTCATGCCACGCTCTATGTGGTGAAGGAGCTAAAAATGAAGGAACAGTTTTCTCTCAAAAACAAGAATCACATTGAAGATATAAGTGAACTGACTGTGAAAACTGTAATATGCGAAGCAAAACAGTCTACTTTCTCTGGAGCTGTTGTCTTGGTCTCTGGTCAATTCTGGCTGTTTTCTTTCATGGGCTGCCAGCTTGTCCAGGCATAACCTTTCGATCCTACTAAGGGAGCACATGCAATTAGATATATAGGTATTTAAACAGTATAATATATAGCCTTTCGATCCTGCTAATGAGGCACACGCAAAGGCGGGTTCTCATCCACCCGTGCCCCCTTTTCTAAGCCTAGGGAACAATCTGCGGAAGAGGGGGCGCGGTAGAATGTAAGGGCTGCGATTGGGGTGAATGGTGAAACTGCAACAATATAGACTGGACACTCATTTGATCAACTTGATTGAACATACAAGCGCCCCCTGCTGGATGGTGGGACCCATGAGCTGTGTGGGTTTGGGCACAACTGCTTGCAAATTGGTTTTACATGAAGGATGCTTGTACTCACAAATTATCACTTATTGTTAAAAAAATGAAAACAAACAACAAAAAAAAAAAAACAGAGAAAGACGCAGAAAAGTTATGGCAGAAGGCATGATCCGGGATGGGTAGGGGTGGGGTGGGGGGAAGGGAAGGGGATATATGCCTGAACTGAATTGGAAAATGATGTATGAAATATACAAAGCATCAATAAAAATAAAAATAAAAAAAAGAAAGGAAACTGGAACAGTCCGGAAAAAAAAAAAAAAAAAGAATTACATAAGAATTTTTAAAGACAAAAAAAAAAAAAAAGAAAACTTGTAATATGCTATGAACACATAGCCATAATGGTAGACAGGTTGGTATGGTGTGTTGTGTACACAGATGTGAAACTCTAACATATTGTCAACAGGAAGGCGCGATCTTCTGACAGTGCGACATGACCTTGTCATCTAGGAAGTTCACGCACAAGAACTATGCAATCAAGTCATTAAAAAATTGCAAAGTAACCTCACAATATCATTAGTAAGTTTACAATTTTATGTTAAAGCTGCATATCTGGCTATTCTCAGCTCATGGAGCCCCCAGGCTGCAAGTCAGACAATTACCAGTGTACAGTAATTACATATAAAAGTGTGAAAACAGTCAAAAGGCTCGAAAACTAAGTCCAAGGCCTCTACTACCAAAGTAAATATTTTTGAGACCTAAAAGTTAGATAGCTTAGATTTAGCAACATTCTGCTAGAAAGAATCAACATTCATTATTTGAAACAAATAAAGTTTGTCTTTAAAAGGTATGGTACCCTGTACTTGAATTCAGTATTTTTTCTTTTGTTGTTAATTTTGAGACAAGATCTCCCTGTAGCCCCAGCTGGCCTGGAACTTGTTCTGTAGACCAGGCTGACCTTGAACTCACAGAGAACTGCCTGCCTCTGCTGGGATTACAGGTCACTGGGATTACAGTGTGTCACCACTCCCAGCCTTTTCAGTAGGTTTTTAAATACATAATGAAGGTGATAATAATCCATTAAGAAAGCCCTACAAAGATATAGTTTTATTGTATTTTATATTTCATTTTGTATATTGCTGGGTTTATTTCCCTTTTGTATTAAGCCACAGTGGTCCCAATTTGCTATGATTGTATACATTCTGTCTGTATGTCTGTGCTGCTAATGCTAGAATTTCTCAGAATTTTACAGATATTTAAGGCCAATATCTAGTATTCTTGGCAATAAAGGTGAACTTGAAATCCATGTAGCACTAATTTGCATATAAATTTAACAAGTAATAAAGATTAGTAGCCAGTATTCTCTTATTCATTCTACCATTTCTTATTGGTGTTTCTCTCTTTGGTTTTTAGCAGGCACTCAATAAATGTAAGGATATAATCCATAACTTGAAAGGGTAAGCGCTGTGACAGTATACTGAAAGAAAACACACCCATAAAAGTGACAGTAATATAAAAAGGAAAAGAATGTCCATTTACTAAAAATACATTTAGCACACAGCATAAACTACAGAAGCTAAGTTACATCTAGAGAACTATAAATTTGGCTTCTTATTAAACTAAATTCCTCTAATATGAAAATTTAAAGCCTTTCTATTGCAGATGTAATGCTTGACCCCATGAAGAGGCTTATGGCTAAAATCTATACACTTGCAAGGATGAGGCAGGAGGATCATGAGTTTTAAGCTGGAATATATAGTGAGTTAGGAGACAGCCTGGGCTACAAAGTAACACCCTGCCTCAAAGAAAAATAGACATGCATGTCCTAAGCTAGCATTACCCATCAACTCCATACGACTTAGCATCACTTGAGAAACAGAGTCTCAACTGAGTAATTTTCTTTATCGGGTCAATCTGTGAGGGACTGTCTGGATCACTAATTGATAGGAGGGCTCAGCCAGCTGTGGACATCACCATTGCAAGGCAGGTGGTTCTAGGTTGTATGGTCATAGCAACAGAAGGAAGTCTAGAACAACATATACTATATACTACACACACACATTCACACACACACACACACACATGTATCTACAAGTTAAGCATGCAGTATTAAATGTAAGCTTTGTCAAGTTTATGATACAGTTTTCTATGTATCTCTCCTGTGTTCACTAATGTTTTACCTCCAAATATTTTACCTGGTTCTTAAACTATTTCCAATGGAAAGTGATGGAATACTTTCTAAAGAATATTCTAACCAGCCATGCCAAGAATACTTAAAAATTAAGGGCAGGTTCAGTAGAGACTGACTACTATTGATGGCTGAACATCCAGAGACCACCATTGCAGATGCACTGTGCTTGTGATCTCCTGAACTCAGCAGTCAGCCTTTGTATACAATTCAATTTCAGAATGCAGACTATACCAAATACAACACTTACCAAGGGCTCTCTCCAAGCAGGTTTGATTTGTACTGACGTAGCTATCTCGAAGCACAGTATAAAATGATTCCATTCTGCCTTTCATGTTTATAGAAGCCATTTCTTTTTGTCAGAGAAACCATGCAAATTCTCAATACAGTACATAGAAAACCATGCTCTGTCAGAGAAAACCCCTTGAGATGAATTTCAAGTTTATCACCGCAGTCAAGCCCTGCCATAGAGAAATCCCTGGAACCTGGCCTATGTGGAGTGTTCCCAGATGCGGGTTAGCTCTGGCAGCTGTCGACGGGACACCATTTAACTCCGTGGGTACCTCATGGTACCATTTCTTTAATACTCTGCATCCAAATTCTTATTCCCTAAATAACTGCATCCCAATATTTCCCTTCAGACATAGAGAAATGAAGGTAATAAGAAGTTTCTGAATTTTCAGATATTAGAAGGATTTGGGAGTAGTGCCCTTTCTGATAAACAGAAAGGGAGAGGCTGTCAGAGGTTGACAAAGCATGGTTCCATCGAGACAGCAACAACACACCTCCACCCTGACACTGAAGGTCAGATGACAGCTTCCCACCTCCTATCTTCTGCTTCTGCCCCCAAAAGAACCTCCTTCTAGGTCCTATCAGATGCCAAAAACCACAAGCACTTAAGCCTGCTCTCATCCAAAGCTGAACCACAGGAGACACTAGGGATCTATCCTATGTGCCCAGATTCTGTATCAAACAAGTACAAAACCCGAGACAAGACAAGCCTTTCAATTCTAAGCCAGGAACATGAAAACAATAACGTCTTGTCACTGAGTGCCATAAAAATAAAAGCTCTTTAGACATTGAAGAATAAAGAAAGATGGTTTTACCTACCTGGGGTCTTTCTGAATGCTGTCGATGGATGGGGACCTGGCCAAGGTGCCTTCGGGTGGGAGGGCAGGGCCGGATTTGCTGTATGGAGAGTCAACGGAGGGGCAATACTGCAGCTGTCGGTAGGGGTCTGCGTAGTTGGAGGCCGGGCCAGCAGCATAGCTGGCCCTCTGGAAGGTAGCTGCGGTGGCATTCTGTGGCCCGTGCTGGCTGCCTGTGCGCTGCAAGGGGACGGAGTCGACACCAGGGGAAGATGGGGCTAGGACAGGAAAGTGGGGACAAAGTAAAAAATTGAGGACCTGTTCACAGAAATGGTTAACCAGGTCTAGGCAGGGGGATCATTACACACATAAAAAAATAGGGGTTCAAAAGAATAAGACAAAATTAATCTGTCACAGCTGACTCAATCAACATAGTCAATGCTATCCAAATCACAATCAGCATGCTTCTTCAGAACTAAGCTTTATAAATATCAGGAGGAAACACATCTGCTGTGTATACATGGCTAACTAACATCAAAGGGAAGGTACATTCATCCAACATGTGAATTCTGTTTAACTGAAGTCCAGGCTGGGTGTGTGGCCATGGCACAGTGCTTGCTTAGCCTCAGAAAACTCTGGGATTGATCTCTGCCATAATTTAAGAAGGGAATTCAGGATTCACGAGAGAATATTTTATAAGGAAGCACATGGACAGTTCTTCTTTCTTAAGGTTGAGGAAGTTCAGAGTATGTTCAGATTGTTATATTAACTTTATTAAGGGAGTAAAACAAACATGGGAATGAAGCCAATTTTAGGTGTAAATAAGGGAGAGGAGAGAGAGCTTGTATACAATAGGAGGAGGTGGAGAGAGGAGGGCTCACATTTCCATAATTAGCACCGCAGTGTCCCATGAGGGGCTGTTCTTGTTTCTATAAAGTATCTCGCCTAAATGTTAACTGCATCTTTCTCAGGTATAGCTGTCCCCGGAATGAATGTGTTGAGTAGGAAGTGGGCGTGTGGTGGCAGAGAAAGAAAGACAACCACATATAGGGCAGACCACGACTGACCTGGCTTCTCCCAGATCATTTGCATCTTTTCAATATGTCTAAGTTGAGAAGATGTCAGACAAGTTACTAAAATCAGTTTGGCTGTTTGAAATTGAATCTCAATTTTGTTCCTTCCTGACGTTTTTGTGGATCATGCCAGGACACTATTTTTAGCTGGCTCTCAGAAACATTTCCATCTAATGTTTAACTGACACATGAAATGGAAACATCATCTTTCCTAGGAGTAGGGTGTGACTAGTTATTTACTGTTCCAACAACTGTTAGCCAAAATCAGCATGAGGATATTAACTTTCTGGCATTGTAGATCAGGGCTGACACCAAGTTACAGCAAATATCTAGATATGGCCACCCGTACCGTGGTACTCTACACAGAATGAGATTCTGGCTGTAAATCACACAACACAGCTCTGATTTCTGGAGAATTATTTATTGGGCCATATTTTTATCACCTTTTATCAAGGGGCTAAACATCAAATAAAATACAAAAGTAATGACATCACATCAAGGGCACAATTGCTAAGGGCGTTTAAGGGGCTTTTGGTCAAAATGATAAATATTGCAAAGTAAAGCAAAGGAAGACATTCTAATAATGTAGCCTGGGTTTTCAGTTATCGGTACAGGTATTTTCCTTTCCAATGAACTTTTCTTATTTCCAATAACCATAACTTAGAAAAATAGGCTAAATGACGTGAAGAAAAGTAGAAACCTATTTAAATAAATGTTTTCGAAGGTAAAGGCAGCCATATTCCTAAGGAGTAGAATTTTGAAATGACTGGGCAAGAGCCTGCTATATCAATTTCAAGAAATAGGCTTGACTATAAACTGTGGTACATGCCTCTTTCCTGCCATAATAAATAAATACATACATAAATAAATGTAATTTTTAAAAAAATTATAATCACTTTATAATATGGCCAAAATGGTTTAAAATCTAGGCAAGCACACAGAGGCAAACAAAATTTCATTCTCTTCAAGAGTTGTGATAAACTAGTCAGAAAATCAAGAGCTGAAGGACAGTTGAAGCACAATGGACATGTTTTCAAAGAAGGACATTTCTTCCTTCAGGAAACTAAACACCAAAGTTGAAAATTATTTTCAAGTCAAAACATTCTTCTCTTAAAGTGCACTTGTTAATACTTATGGTGATTTGGACAAAAAAATGACAGAGACCAAGAAACAATATTGAATTCTAAGGAAAAGAAAAAAGAAATAGGGGGTCTGGAGAAAGCTCAGTTGGTAAAGTGCTCATCTTGCAAATAGTGGGACCTGAGTTTGACTCCCGGAAATGGCAAAAAGCTGAGCATGGCTGCAGTCTGTGATCCCAGCCCTGGGAAGACAGAGCACGGGATCCCCTGGGCTCCCTAGCCAATGAGAGTCTCCAGGCCAATGAGAGACCTTGTCTCAAAGGAGGACAGCTGAGGATGACACACAGAGTTGTTCTCCAGACTACATGCATGTGCACACCAAAGTGTACACACACACACACACACACACACACACACACACACACACACACAGAGCCATTTTTGTTAAAGATTTCTGGTGGGATAGTTAAGAAGAAACACTAGGACTACTCCTCACAAAATCTGTGTAAGACTCCTAAGTTATAGGAGCATTAAACCATTATTGGCTTTTTACAGTGGCCTTTTCCAAGGAAGGGCCTGGGGATTCTTCAGTGCCTGGCTTCTGAAGTTAGAGTGTGGTTCCTGCTCCAGTCTTTGGCTTTGAACAGGGTAAGTAGGTTCTTGAAGCTGTGGCTTTGGAGCTATAGGTGGGAACGAAATGGCCTCATGGGATAACTGTTTGCTGTAATGCAGGAAAAAGTATTAGATAGCCCCACTTGATAGCCACTGTGGTCACTCCCACTATCAGTGCCAAGATGGAGGGCATTAGACAGAGGGACTGGGCATGCAGCCTCAGAGTGAAAGGCCCTTGTCCTGGGTTTCAGATGGAGGTGTCTCTGGTGTGTGCTCTAGTATCTGAACTCAAATTTCCTGAACAACGTTTTAGGAGATGAAGTCACTGGGCAGGCTGACATCTACTAGAAAATAATCCAAGCCTTTGCCCAAACCTGGTCTTCAGGTTTAATGTTTATAGCTTCTGGACCAGGTTTAAAATATCAAAGCTAAACTGGGCATGGTGGCACATGCCTTTAATCCTAGCACTTGGGAGGCAGAGGCAGTCTAATGTCTGAGAGTTCCCAGCGTGGTCTACATAGCAAGCTCCAGACCAGCTGGGACTAAAGAGAGACCCTGTCTCAAAAAGACCAAAAAAAGCTACACATTTGTGTATTACCTAACACAGTGAGAAAATAACACAGTGAGAAAATGTCAAGTAATGATGAGGGTGAATTATTCAGATTGGTGCATAAACTTCCACAAACTATTTTACTAAATTGAATTTGCAGCTATATTCAGGAGATATACAGAAAAATATCAAAAATTTGAACTTGTTCATTTTGAGAAGACAGTAACAATAATGTATTTACCTTCATTTTAAAATATTTTGAGTCTGAGCCTAGTCAGCAATATCATAATATTAGGTGACAAAGTTCTGAGGCAGGAAAATCTAAGAAGGATGAACAACGTTCCGAAAGATAATATTCTTTTAAATCATAATAACTTCGATTTTGATCACTTTTACTTTAATGAATATACTCCAGAAGCACCATTTCTAAATATGTATGTGTGCATGTGCATGCACATGTATGCCTGTAGGCACACACTGCATGGGAGGAGACCGTGAGTGAGAACATGGCGCATGTGCTCGTGAAGGCCTGAGGTCAACCTCAGCTGTGGTTCCTCCCAAGCAGACATGATCTCTCCTTTAGATAAGGATCTCTCACAGGACCTGGGGCACTAATTCAGCTAGACTGGCTATTGAGAACCAGGGAACCTCCTATCTGTGTCTCCCCAGTGCTGTCCTAGCAGGTGCACCCCACCACAACTGGCATTTTTACAAGGGTGCTAGGGATAGATCTCAGGTCCTCCTGAGTTACGCCACAAAATTTGAATGGATGTTCTCATTTACTTTTAGGTCACAATAAGAGAGTTTTTGAAACTCTCCAAAATAAGAAATCAGAATTCTGATTTGTACTGCAAACGTGAAATATTGACCCATATCATGAAGAAAATGGAAGGGGGCGATAAGAGGTCTTTAATGAAGAACAGGTCCTATGAGCATAGAAAACAAAGTACATGAGAATCTACAACCCTCAGTAATGCAATGATGTAATGCCTTGTTTTTTAGGACATATACTTAAAAAACCAATTTTTTGCTTAATGGGATCATATTTTATTAGTATCGAATACACAAAACCATTAAATAAATGAGCTATTGGATTAGCATTAAAAGCTCAAAGCTGGCTGGGCATATTGGGAAGCACCTAGATCTTCAGCAATTAGAAGGCTGCAGCAGGAGCATTGGGAGTTCAAGGACAACCTGGTACACACTGTGAATCTTAGGCTAACCTGGGCTATACATAAAAGCCTTATTTCAGAAAAAGAAAAAAGTATCATAACTGGTATTTTATGGGATTATATGTAAGGCACTGGTGTCAGATACTATAAAGAGTCAGGGTTCAGGTCTCCTCTGTTATTTGTTGAGCTATCCACCCTCAGTGTGTCTTATGCAAACAAGACCTATCTATTATAATGGATAAATGAATATTGGCCTGCTTTTAAATGGTTTTCCTTTAACACATTCCCCTTAATTTCTGTTGTTAAATATTTTCTCTTATCTGAGCTTTAGCACTCCATCAACCTTGCAGAATTACTCCATCCAACTGAACATCCTCATGACAAACACTGGAAGGGGAAGTGGCTTCATCTGCTGTGTACACAGTCCCTCTCCTCTCACCTGCTCTGTAAACAGCCCCTTCTCCCCTTGATAAGCTCTCAGAACCCAATGAACTGTGCTGCTGGTCTCTCTGGGGAGACTGAACAAGTAGCCTCCTTTGCAATGGACTTGACACTCTTCAGACACCTATGCCAGTCCTAAAATTATGTTTGTTTTGGGGAATGATAGAATAATAAAGCCCTGGCTTGTCAAGGTAAAACAGAGGAATGCTTTATATGTTATATTTGAAAGAGGAGCCAATGCATCCTTGTTAATAAAATGAAACATTCTGCTTTATGAATAAGGGTTAGAAGAATTATTTGCTGAAAAGGGAAAGCCAAGAAAAGAATGAAATTCAGGAATCTGGGCACATAGTATGAACCTGTTGGGAGGAATACAAAGTAGAGTATTCTCTACGGTAGGAAAATAATTTATTTGCATTTTTACCTTTGTTTTTATGTATATTTATATGTGCAGGCAAATATAAAGAACACATATTTAATGTGTTATCTAGATAAATAAATATAGAAAAAGCATATAAGAAGGTAATTAAAGAATGTCACCTCTGATCAGAAAATACAGATGTCTTAGTGGCAGTGGGCCCAAGGGATAAAACTCTTTAGCACCCAATTTGGCATGGTCCTGACAGTGCTGTCATCAAGACTTGAACTGTAAATGTCCTCCAAGCTTCTGCACATCTCACAGTCTGATTCATGCTAACAACAATGGATAAGTAGTCAGGGAACAGAGTGAACATGATATTTGAACTTCATATGTCATTTCCTTTATGGGGTGAAGTATTTAAGATGTGATGGTGAAGTGTGGTAGAATCTTTGTTGTTAGTGCTGAGGCTTGTTCTACAGTGTTAAGAAGCCACTGGAACTTCAGCAGAGGACAAACATCCCACATTGGTTCCCAAACTATACATGAGATCAGATGCATGGATGCCACGGATGTATTCATCATAGATGAAGAAAAGCTTGAAAAGTGCAAAGTCCTATTTTTCAAGTGGTTTCCCCAATTTTCCTCTTGATGTATATAAAGCTCAGACCATTTGAAAATAAGTGCTACACTATGTACTTAAAACATAAATGAACATAAGATGATTACTATAAATAGGATCCTTTTCAATGTTCAGGAGTGGCTAGTATAGACCCAGTTACCTAGCCTCAGAACAGTTCAGCAGGAGGGCACCATCCCTACACACCTCCTCCTCATTTCACAGAGAGGCCTGTGGAGGACAGAATGGGGACTAAATCCCAGGCTGTCTGACCACAGCTCTCCTGGTTCGGTCCCCTTTAATCTGCTGGACACTAGATATGAAGGTATGCCCAGAAAATACTATAGCCTACATCTTTGAAGTGAAATATGTTTTACAGAAAATCCAAAGTCTAAAGATTAATGTGATATAAATACATGGATAAGTCCTTATTGCTTAGTTTGTTCTTTGGTTTCCTCCTAAGAAATAAATGTACCAGACTGCCTTCAAGTGGAAACTGGACATGCATGCATAAAGGTTTTGGATAGTATTTAATGGAAAGGGAATAGTTGGGTGGGGAATGTAAACACAACCACGGTTGTTACTATTTCTCTCATTTGGAGTGACATGGGAGTCCTGTGGAAACCTGTCACAGGACAATAGGGAGAGTCAGGGAGAGAGAATGAGATGGAATGTGAGCAGACCACTCAGCTGCTTATCTTCAGAGGCTTAGATGGGAAGGCTTCATAGGAGGCTCAAACACACGGGCTAAGAATTAGCTGGTGCAGGACAGAAAGAAGATATTCCACTCTCTTAGGTACTAAATGACTTTACATCAAGTATGTTCTTATGCTTTAAAGGCATATCACATTCTTTATGGGCCCAAATATCTAACTGCTTGCTGAACAAGGAGTTCAAAGAGAAATTCTGTGGAAACTTAACTGCTCAAAGTTTCTTAACAGGACACAGCCTGGAATCAGGTAGACTGGGGTCATAAGTGTTGTGATCCTTTCTCATTGCAGGAAATAAACATTTCTACTTCAAATACATTCCATGCTCTGATCTGAATCAACTCATTTTTCTACAAATTCAATTCATTGCCCAAAACTGGACAGTCATAATCATGAACTCTGGACATTTCTAATCATTGAATAGAACCGTCTGGTGTTGGGTGCAGAAGCTGTGGATCTGTAATTAGGGCTTCACAGAGGTACACCTGCTCATGACATCTTAATTATTCTTAAGTTCCAACTTCAGGCACAATTATGTGCCTACATGGGAATGGTAAATAATATATTCACTGTTCACTTGACACCTGATCTATGGCTTTAATTCTTTTAAAAACTGAGTTTGCCTACTGATGTGATATAAATACTAAGTGAGGCACCTTCAGGGAATCAAGGTGGATCTTCCAACACAAAGACAACTTTGTCATTCACAGTATGAATCCCTGCTGTTTCTCTCACCTCTCCGCTCACATTTACTGGTCCTGAAAGGAAGGAAGGAATGTCTTTCATGTCTAGTGATAGAGAATTCTCTGGCAGCCAAGTAGACTAAGGGTCACTGAAAGGGGCCCTTGTCCCTTCTTTAGATTGCTACAATCCTGAAGTTCTGTGCTGACCTGTCTGTCATTGCTATCCCCAGCTAAGGGGACAGATGGTAAGCTTTCTATGCAAGTCTCTATTCATAGCATTATCTGGGACCAGTGCAGTTTACAGGGTCATCCTCAGAGCCTGCAGCCTTCAGCTAGGATGTGTGGAGGATAGAGGGTGCAGGTCCTCCCTCAAAGTGGCCAGGGTGCCCAAGCATGACAGTTTGGGAACTGAATCCACAGTTGCAGGTGGAAGATTCCTCAGACCATGTCCTCTGGTTTGGTCCTAGAGGACTGTGCATCTGCTCAGCTTTGGAGAATCCAAACAATCCCCCCGGTGAAGAATAGCTTGTTCACGTGTTTAACAATGCTAAGCCTATACTGGAGGGAAGGTAGGGTAAGACATGGGCATCCCGACTGTTCAAGCAAGTACCCAAATCTCCTGAACACATGTTCACAAGGTCAATAATGTGAGGGTTAGTAGCGCTGGGGGCTTTTTTGGAGACCCAAAGGTAGACCAGGGGCTGTACCTGAGATAGTACCTGAGACCTAGTCCTGATAGAGAAACAGCAGGCCTGGGATTACGTATGGCAGCTGTGCAGGAAGTAGAAAGAGAGGACAGAAAGCACAGAAAAAGGATGCTGGTGAGTCAAGCTTCCTGACACGTCCCTTGTGGTGGGAAAGTGTGCGGAGCCATAACATGTCTCAACTTTCCTATCTCAAAGTGTTTTCTGGGCAGTCACCTCTCTGTACAAGAGTAGCCTGATACTCAGGTTAGCTGCATGACAGTGTGGGGCCAAGAATGCTCCAGGGATGAGATCAGCATGGAACAGGGCAAGAGCAGGAAGACAGTTGTCATGGAGCTGAGAGGGGTGGAAATCGGATCCACGTTGATACACAAGGGTAGACAGAGTGGAAGCACATACATCTTTGGAGGGCAGGGGCAGAGTGTTCATCTGGTACCCTCACATTGCACACAGCATTCTGAGCTACGTGCTACCCAGCAAAGAGAGGCACCAGTATGGTTTGTTATTTTTGTTAATATTCTTTCTTAACTTGCCGGGAATATCTATTTCTATTCAGACATGCACATCCACTGTCAGTTAATTTCTTCTCATTTGAAGAACTGATGAAACCAGTATGTTCAAAGTCCAGGAGTAGATTTAAAGCTGTTCTGAGTCTGTCAGTGTATCTGTCACATAATTATCTTTAACTCTTCAATAAGAGTTTACCATGCCATTAAGAGCTATAGGTGAAAATATATCTGAGTTTATTTTGCTTTCAAATGATATTTACAAACACAGAGTCAAACAATCCAGGATCTAGGGAAAGACTACCTAGGTGTAAAGTTTCAAAGAATGGCTTCAAACAACCTGTGCAATTTTGGACCCAACATCTCTGTGTTTGTTTTCTGAAATATAAAATGAGCATCAAAATAGTATCTCAGACACGGGATTAGTAAATATATTAAATGTTGTAAAGACTGTGCCTGAAATTATCCATATGATATATGATTTTGCTCTTTTGGAAGATCTCATTACACTAGCTAATCATTCGCTAACTGCTGAGCCATCTTATGCTCATCTTTACTCCAGGAGTACACAGAGCAGAAGCAAGCTATTGCCTTCAGCCTTCCTGCAGTATTGTCTGAAATGTTTTGGGGACAGAAGTGAAGATGCTCCAGCTGGTCCTCTGTCACTGAAGAGCAGGTAGTAAGGCTATCTGTTCATGTCAGCCACCAATCTGAGCTACGAGATATGGCCATAAGTGTTCTGAAACTAAGGGCCTCACTGGAATGTGCCCTCTTCTCCCAAGGGATGGTGGCATTTGCTCTGGCCCTGGGAGCCTCTTCAGACTCTGCCCCATTGGCTCTAGCTTGAGGTATGTGCAACATAAATCATATGATAAAATGACCTCAGATGTGGGAAAGCAACCTTAGAATACTTCATGATAGCTATTTTGTAACTATTTTTGAAGACTTTTAAATGATTTCCATTTTTAGATATTTGCTATTCTAGATATAATTTGCTATTATACTGTATGCCTGCCTCTACGTTATAAGTAAAATATACATACATACTAAAGCTATCTTTTCAAATGTGCCAGCTCTCACAAAGCAGGTTCTGGGATTAGAATCACGTGAGGACATGAAGCAGATCAGAAACAGACACAGGGCCTCCTGGGCAGGTATGGAGTGAGAGCTTGTGGCTTTATGATTGTAGCTTTACTTCCACTACCTTTTGCCCCATGAACCTCTGGAAATTTCCACAGTATTGTATAAATTAGACATCTTCAAAACTGTAGGAAGTTCCAACGTGCCAGCTGGCATGGAGTCTTAAAGACCTATGACTCATCTTGGCAGATCTCTGTTACGGTTGTTACTTGAAAAGCCATTTGGAAAAAGTGTGAGGACATTGTTGGTTGCCCTCATAGAAGGAAAAAGAGAATAATATCCATTCATTCAAGGTGGCTCTCCACTGGTGGCTGGGAGCAGGGCCGCAAAATTTCTGCCGAGAGCCAAGGAGTGAAGACCCTGGTTCTATCAATTGTATGGGACGTTCTGTAGCCTCCTACCCGTGCTTCCGTGCTAGCACAGCAGCCCTGGGGACACTAGAGAGTAAAGAAAAGGATATGATCTACAACCTTATTCTAGAACACTGAAATTGAATTTCATGTCATTTCCACATGTCAAAATAAAAAACCCCATCTCAGCCGGGTGTGGTGGCGCACGCCTTGAACCCTAGCACTAGGGAGGCAGAGGCAGGTGGATCTTTGTGAGTTCAAGGCCAGCCTGGTCTACAGAGTGAGTTCCAGGACAGCTGGGGCTACAGGGAGACCCTGTCTCGAAAAGACCAAAAAAAAATAAATAAATAAAAAATAAAATAAAAAATAAAAAACCCATCTCTTAATCTCTTCTACTGTCATGTAAATCCTTAATAATCATTCTAGGCTCATGAGTGTTACTAAAACAGGTGGAAAGTGGATTTGAGCTGTGGGCCATCATTTGCCTACAGCACTTTTAGAGAATATGAAGATGTGGTGGTTCGAAGGAGAAATCTCCTCAGAGGTTCCTGTGTTTGAAGACTTGGTTCCCAGTTGACAGCGCCGTCTTGGGAGGCTACGGAGTCTTAGCAGGTGGAGCCTTGGGGGAAGACGTATAGCATTGGCGTCTGACTGTGATGTTTTATACCCTTACCCTACTTCCTGTTCCATTCCCTGCTTCCTGTGTGTGTGGAGGAAATGTGAGCAGACAGCTTCCTGTTCCTGCCTCCAGGATCCCCCTGCCAGCTACGGTACTTTCCCAGGCACAGTGCACGGCACCTACTTTGGAACTATAAGCTACAATAAACCTTTTGCTCCTATAAGCTGTTTTGGTTTTGTTTTTTTTTTTGTCAAGGTATTTTATCACAAAAACAGAAAGGTAATTAGCACAAAAGGTTTCCTTTTTTTTTATTAATTTTATTTATTTTGTATGTGTATGAATGTACTGTCTGCATGCGAGTTTGTGCACCCGTGTCGTGCAATGCCGCGGAGGTCAGAAGAGGGTCTCAGATTCCCCTGGAGCTGGAGTTCTCCTGGAATTGGAGTTTCAGACGGTTCTCGGCCGCCATGTGGGTGCTGGGGATCGAACCTGGGTCCTCTGTAAGAGCAGTTGGTGCTCTTAACCATTAGGCCATCTCTCCAGCCCAAGGTTTCCTTCTTTTAAAGTGAGAACACTTCCCACTGTCTATAATGTAAAATAGATGCATAGCACTTTTTATTGTGGCTAATTTTTCTGTAATCTTCCAGGAATTTACTAATGCAATCATTCTAAGAACATACACAGAAACAGATCAATAAGCCCCTTTTGCTGTCAGTTTTTGTTCAAATCAGGTACTTAATGCCATTGAAGTTGTCACGTCTTTTTCAAAGGGGTACGTGGAAATAAAATTAACATAGTTAATAATCTGCAAAACTTATATTCAAGTGCACCAACTCCAGACAGCAGGGGAGTCTGGAAACTGCAGATGAGAGAGATCTGACAAGAATAAATGGGTATTTTTATCTAAATCTAAATACATATTATTAACATCGGATGGCACTTACAATGTCAAAAATAAAGTGTATTGTGCCTTCCTTCTTATGGTGCAGTGAAACACTGAAATGTAAGGATTAGTAATCAACTACAAGAGCAGCTCGGCTTTCCTGCATTTCAAAACATGTAATTTAGTATCATAATGCAGTTTAACAAAGCCACTGCACTGTACTTAGTGGTCACTATGAGTTACAATCCTCTGAGGTTGCAGAGATCTGGCTCAGCCTTAGGCCAGTTGTCCTCTACCTCGGCCCTGGCTGACAGGCACGTAGGGGAGGGAAGGAGTGCACTGTGAATGAGCAGGTCTTCACTGTTTACCTGTGTTGTGGATTTTTAGAACAAAGACACCTCTCAACCTGCTTTTAATACTCTTGTTTTTATGTTAAGGTCAGTGTCATAAGCAACACAATCATGATATATGACTCTTTTGTGAATGACATGCTGGTCTTCATGTGTCCTGTGGTTATGAGTAATTTAAAATACATACTTAATCTAGGAGAGCTGTACAGTTGATTAAGTCATTAGTGACTGTCAGATTAGAACATTTAAATAATAATTCCGAAATGATTCGTCTATTAGTGTATATGAAACAAATTCTAAGTTTGCCTTTCAAGACATGCCACAATTTAACAAATATTTTGGCTCCCAGTTTTTATCAGAAGGTAGAATACACCATTAAAAAGCACTTGGGACGATACTGCTTCTGCACTTTATGCCAGGTGTATTGACTGTCTTCTTGGAGTATTTATTATAAATAAGTTACCAGAATAAATAAATTAATAAGAGTTCAGAAACATTACTGATATCTTTTTCTTTTAGATTTTCCACTTGATAAAATAAGCTTACTTTGTACTTCCATCATGAATAGTATACCCTGGGAGCTAAACTGAAGTTACAGTCTGTTTCTATCATCATCACCAACATTGACAGGAGAAGGTCCCAAGGGTTGTAAGGAGCCTAAAGTATACACACACACACACACACACACACGCATACACGTACATACACACACACACACACACACACACACAAATGCATACACAAATGCATACACATGCAAAATGCATACATACACACAAATGTATACACATACACATACTTTTCATTCAGGAACAATAGTTAAGCTCCCAAGGAAGTCCACGAGCAGTAGACAGGCCTGAGCATGTCCTGAAATACACACCTGTGCTCGTGCGGAAGGTGCCTGTGTGTGCTGGCGGCAGAGGGTCCCCCTGGCTCTGGCTGAGACTCCTCATGGGGGGCTTCTGATAAACACGGTCTTCATAGATGGGGTCTATGTGGTGCTCTGGGGACTGCAGGGCCCGAAGCTCAGGGCCCAGGTGCCCATGTTGACTGCTGTACGAGGCTCGGGACCCAGCTGAAATAAACGAACATGGGCACATTAAGACTCAGCCAATATCCAAACAGTATTTTATCCAAGAATATTTGAATGGAGCAGCAGAGTGACTGAAATCTGCCGAAGACCAAATGAATAGCAGAATGGCAGCAATTCGTCAGGCTAATCAGCTTATCGGCACTGTCCAGCTGCCTTGCTTTACTCCCAAAGCCGATGTCAGTGCGAGATGTGATTGTTTCTGAGACACATCTACACTGCATAGGACCACTGAAACATCACTTTTCCCTCATAGCCTCATGAATAGCTCTTCACCCAAGGAATCAGGCAGACAGGTGATCCTTGGAGTCCTTGCATCATTTGGATTTAGAATAACGCGCTTATTGTAAATAATGAACAAATGAGTAGGCCACCATAGCAAGGGCATCTGGATGTTCACTTCTGAAAACTGAACCAGAAATCATTTCCACCAGCAGTTTTCCTTGAACAGTGGATGAGCTAAAGTAAGTGGACAATCCCCAAGAGAAGCAGAGGTAAGAGGGAAGAACGAGGTTTCTGAGCTACTTCTTTTAGGCTGTTCTCTGAAGAGAAGGATTTGCATCTAGTCTACCTCCCTCTGATAAAGATACAAATGCTTGTCACTAACTGGCTTATTTACACAGGTTATTAAGAAGATACCAGGCTTGGAGAGATGGCTCGGTGGTTAAGAGTACTGGCTACTCTTGCAAAGGACATGGGTTTGGTTCCCAGCACTCACATGGCAGCTAATGACCATCCATAACTTCAGTTCTCAGGGATCCAATGCCCTCTTCTGACCCCCATGAGAATTCTACAACATGGGTGTACCTACATCCATGCAGGCAATATACTCAGACATATAAAATTTTAAAAACTTAAAAAAGATACTGTGTTTAGTGTTTTTATTAATATCCTTTCTTTAATTTTGCCTGGACTATCTATTTCCATTCATATATCAAGTGGTTCAACTTTTGAGCATGGGAAAAGGTTAGTGTGAAGCAGTTGTGCTACAAACCAAGGAACCAAGAGGAACGTTCTTTAAAAAGGATGCCTCCCACATCAGGAAATAGTTTTACAAGTGCTGTGAGGTTGAGCTGACTGGCAGGAAAGGAAACACTGATGGACAGCCAATATCAAGAAGAGAAATGTCAGGGCAACTGGGTCATGAGATGGGCTTGGAGCAGTGAGGAGAGGCGTTTGCATCTACAGCGAGCAGAGAACACATCAGAACTAAAGGAGACTATGGTTATAGAAATGAGCCTGTGTCCCCCAAACTGACACCCACACAGCATCCTGAGATTTTTACTGCAAACTGCCTTTAATGGCCAGTGTTTGGTGTTTAGAACTCTTCATTCCAGCCTAAAGCAACAGAGTGGTGGAATTTCCAATTCTGAAGAGACTGTGCCCACCTACATTTACATTCTTCTTCCCTGAAGTTCAAAGTCGTTAAATGCTCAGTGACAAGGCAGCTCTAGCACATGTGAACAAAGAATCTAAATATTCTCATGTAGTGCACCCGATGAAGAAGACATTCTGAATTTTCTCATGTAGTGCACCCGATGAAGAAGTCATTCCAATTTTTTTTAAATTACAGACAGACAGATGCTTTGGTGGCGAATCTATCACTGGCTGCTTTAAATGTAAATAGTCTAATAACAACATTTTTTAATAATAGGCAGTAAGGGGAGCTCTCTGAGTTCAGCATCAATAAAAATCACTGAGTGTTTGCAGGAAGGAAAGGAATAGGCTAGGCAAGCTCCTTTACCCTTCTCTTCACCGGTAATTAAATAATCTCTGATTTAGACAGCATTGCGATGAATGACAGATTGGAAATAACTGTTTTGCATAATTAGGTTCATTGCATCTGATTTATCAAATGCCAGCATCTGACAGAATTTCAAGCTTGGATTTTCCAGGAATATATTGAAGTACAGTATGCCTTGAGTTCCTGCTGTCAATTCTCCCCACTGAAGGTTCAGATAATATTGCCAAGATCCCCAAAGTCTAAAACCAGGAAGACACTAATTTCATCCAAATATTATATAGTTTTATGAAAGGCAGCTATCCCTGGAAGACTTAGAGTGGAACTATATCATGATTCTTTTATTCTGGATCTAAAAAATCAATTCCACCCAAAGATGAACAATGAAAGTTACTGTTGGACTTAAGTACTGATAGACTCTTAGGGACATATGAAAATACTAATTCCTATAAGCATTTACTTGGCACTAGAAGTTACTTACCAGTATCATTTATCAAATTAATAACAGGGGTGCTAGGCAAGGAGCCTATATCTTAATATGAAAGTTATCTCTGTGGACATCATACTATCTGTGTTGATATTGTTAAAAATATAAACATACCATTGTTAGGTACTAGAATATTGCTAGGAACAACTTTAAGCTCAAGATGTTTTTCCTGTGAGAATGTCTGTGGTAAGTTCCAGATTTAAACACAGAGCACTGAATGAGAAAGTCTTTCTCAAAGATTACTGTTTATTCTCCGTTTTAGCCACTGTGGTCAGGTTTAAAGACCTTGTGGGTTGACACAGTTATTATCTCCAGGGACAAAAAGGACTTTGGGTCAGAATGCAGTTGAGGGAATCTAAGGTTAAAAAAAATCTCCCCTGACCCCTGCCTTGCTCAGGAAAAAAAGTGCACTACCAGAGCCATGTCAACAAGATCTACTTTTTCTTGGGCAGTCTGAAGGACAATATTTACACACAAACCTTTTCTGGGAATATTTACCATATTCTCACTGGATGTGTACAACTTCTGATTCAAGGAAAATATAGTTTTCTTTGGTAGAATTTGGTTTTTTTTTTTCATCATGGTCTACTTGACAGTGAGTTCCAAGTATCAGAGTAGATGCAAAGTACATGAATGCTTACATCTTTCCCAGGAACTGAAACTATGCTACTAGCACAAGAAACATTCTGGGAAATTTTTGACTTGGTCTAAAATGTCTCAGATGTCAAGGTCAAGTGCTATTGCCAGTTATGTTGGTCGAGAATCATTCTGGGAACCTGACATTGACTGAGACCAGGAACTGAGATCTGGAGTATCAAGATGAATCAAAATATGATGGATCAGAGAAGACCAGACCAATTATACTGACAATATTCCCTGCTATTACAGGCATACATTCTGTAGAAGTAAAGTCTGTGTCCATATAGTGTTTCATAAGCCATTTATGAAAATATTCTATAGTTCAAATTTTAATTCTATCATGTGATACAGCTCTTCTTATTTCTCCAAAAAAGTCAGAGGCCAGAGATTTCAGTCACTGGCAATTTTCATGTACAATTTTTTATGTATCATATTTTTGAGCCTGTGAGGACTCACACCTGAAATATTAGCAGGACTGATAGGGTAAAGAGTTTGTGGTGTAGCTAGGTATGGTGGCACATGTCTATAATCCCAGCATTCTGGAGGCAGGGGCAGGGGTAGGGGCAGGGGCAGAGGCAGAGGCAGAGGCAGGCAGCTCTCTTGAGGGCTACCCTGGTATATATATGGAGTTCCAGAGTAGCCCATACTACATAGTGATACCATGTCTCAAAAACAGAGAGAAAATAAAAAGAGAAAAAGACATCAGAAGAAACCATCTGTGATGCAGTTAGGCTAGTGTGTCCCCATATGTTCTCCATGTAGACCATGGCTCTCTGAGGTTTAGGAAGCCAAAGGGGAGGGATTGCAGAGAGACTTAGGCAGGGTGTGGCAGCTGGTATCAGAACTAACTCTGAGCCCTCTCTCTCTCTCTCTCTTACCAGCTATTTTTTCTTTCTTTTTTTTTTTTTTTTGGTCTTTTTGAGACAGGGTCTCCCTGTAGTCCCAGCTGTCCTGGAACTCACTCTGTAGACTAGGCTGGCCTTGAACTCACAGAGATCCGTCTGCCTCTGCCTCCCAAGTGCTAGGATTAAAGGTGTGCACCACCATGCCCAGCTATTTTTTCAACTGCTGAGGCAGTTGGCCTTGACTGTGGTGTTAGGTAAGCTGGAGAATGAAGGGGCTTAAGATCCATAAAGCCAAGCCTCTGCATCAGTCCCATTATGTGGTAGCTATAGTCACTATAGAGAAGCTTGGCTGAGCAGCTCACTGTCACATGATACACAGGAAAGGTCACTGTAAGATGATGCATGATATTCAAAACCTTGAAGTAAACCGAAACTGTAATTTTTTTTTAATCTTACTGTTTTGGTTGTGTCTGCTTTGCACAACAAAATTGACTGGACATGAGCTTTTCCCTAGATCTATCTCTAAGCCCTTGAGAGAACCAACACAAATATCCAAAACTTTTGCATGCTTAATTCCCTCAGATATAATAAAACCGTTTGTACAAACTGGGTTTTTTAGAAGCTTGACACAAGAGTCATGTGCAAAAGCGCTCTGCACCTGGAAATGAACAACAGGTGCTCTTGGGTCACTGGATTTCAGAGATGATGTCATCTCACACATCACCATTGTTGGATAAAAAAAAATTTTTTTTTTTGGTATTTTTGAGACAGGGTCTCCCTTTTAGTCCCAGCTGGCCTGGAGCTCACTCTATAGACCAGGCTGGCCTTGAACTCACAGAGATCTGCCTGCCTTTGCCTCCTGAGTGCTGGGATTAAAGGCATGTGCCACCATGCCCGGCCCCCCAAAATATATATTTTTAACATAAGCTACTCAAATTTCATAAACCTTGAGATTTAATTTTGAAATATTCTAAGTAATGAAGATTTTTCTGATAATTTTTGTGAAATGCAAATCTTATCATCATTGTATCTCTATATCTTTTTTTATTGTTATTAAACTTTTTCCATAAGTCATACATCATTTCTCAATCCAATTTAGAGTCACTTCCCTTTCCATGCCCCCCACCCCACCCAAGTTCCTGCACTCTGCCATACATGTCCTGCATCTTTTTCTGAGTCTTTCCAGAGTTTATTTGTTTCAGTTCTTTTGTTGTTGTTCTCTCCAACTTGTGTTGCTACAGTATATATACATATATATATATATATAGTTTTGTATATATACATAAATATATACATACAAACATACACATATCACTTGAATTGGAGGATTTTTTTTCCTAAAAGATGTTATGTATCTCTATATCTTAAGGAAAAAAATTGTGCTGCTTGATTCAACACTAGAGGAAAATGTCACATCTATACATGGACCTGTAAAAATATAAAAACTAGCAATTTTGGTTTGTGCGGTAATTTCATAGATAAAAAATGCCATATCTGTGGGGCATGGTGGTGCATGCCTTTAATGCTAGCACTTGGGAGGCAGAGGCAGGTGGATCTCTGTGAGTTCAAGGCCAGCCTGGTCTACAGAGAGACCTCCAGGACAGCTGGGACTAAAAAGGGACCCTGTCTCAAAAATACCAAAAAAAAAAAAAAATTGCCATATCTATACATGGACCTGTACAAATATAAAAACTAGCAATTTTGGTTTGTGTGGTAATTTCACAGATATATATCAGGTAGGTTGATAAGTAAATAGCATGTTGTAGAACTGAGGAAAGCCTCCTCAGAAAAAATACTGGTCTCAAAACAAAGAGAACAAAGTTGCTATTTGCTGTTTTGAGAAGATAAACTAAGAAGAAAGCCCACCATGACTCACACTGGAAATCCTAGCATTTAGGATAAGCTGAGGCAGGAAGGGTCTGTGAGTTTGGGCTGGGCTACAGAGTAAGAGCCTGTCTCAACAAAACAAAACAAACAGAAACACAGTAAAAAGGGAACCCACCCATATTCTTCATTATGAACTCTGTTCTCTTCTTGATTTCTGCTTGTGACTCAAATGAAAATTCCAAAATCTACTTCCTACTCCTCTGCTAATTCAAATATTAAGCTTAGTATTGGAATATTCCAGAATATTCCTGATGTCTTCTCTGTTAAATTCATGAGCCAAATTTCATTTGCAAGTGAACACCAATTTATTGGATTCATTTTGACGATATATCTCATGTTTTTTCTAAATGCAAAATTAGCTGGATGCATTTCACACATAGGCTAAAAGCCATATTTCAGACTGATGTTTGGGGGAGAAATCATTAATTCATGTGTATTCAATGACTAATATTTTAAATTTCAGTGTGATAATATAACATATTTCCATGATAATTAGTTTGGGGAAAGAAAAAGTGCCCTCCCGTCTCATATATCTCATAAATTTTAGATTTTTGTATTTTACACTTCATGCAGCTTTGCTGCTGTGAGGGAATCCTTGGATACTTATGGAACCTGTAGTGATGTACAAAACACAGGTTTATTCTAGCCCTTTCTTGAGGCATCTGATATAACATTCTATAGTGACTATACCTCATCCCCCCTTTCCCAAATGAATACGGTCATCAACTGTGATTCAAGTACTTTCCAGTAAGAATAAAAATTCAGTGGCTGTGGTGGTTTGAATGAGCATCCCCCATAGGCTTTAAGTATTCAGACATTTTGTCTCCAGTTGGTGGCGCTGTTCTTGGAGGTCTTAGAAGGTGTGGCCGTGCTGGAGGAAGTACGTTATTGGGGGCGGGCTTAGTGAGGTTAACAAGCCTTGAGGTCTCCAGCCTCTCCCTCTCCAGCCTCTCCCACTCTCTCGGCTTCCTGTGCTCATTGCGAGATGTGACCCTTGGTTTGCTGCTCCAGCTTGATTTTCTGCCGCTTTAGCTCTTTGGCTGCTGGAGAGAAGATGCCCTTCCAGAGCACACTTGGAAACTTTTAAACTGTTGTTTCGAATCCAGAGCTGGTCAGTTTTATCACTGAGCTCCTTATTTTCCTCTATCACTTTATCCAGAGATGCTAGGAGCAACCAGGCAACATCATTACTTTCCTTATTTTTCCACAATTTCTCAAACGTTTTATATATAGAGTCACTAAATTCCTTGCTTCTCACAAGAGGCGAGTTAGGTGAGTCAAATGGATCTATCTTCATAATTACATCAAATAGTGTGCACCAAGGATTATCATTCCTCTTCATGCCACCAGGAGAGCCCTCAGTAACTCTAGGCTTCATTGGGTTGGAGAGCTGGCTCCAGAAACTACCAAGCCCACTAAAGAAATTCATCCTTTCAATTCTGTTTCTCTAGAACCATTTCTGGTACCAAAATCTGTATTAGTCAGGGTTCTCTAAACAGAAGCAACAGGACAAATATATAACTATATACAATTTATTGATTTGCTCACGTGACAGAGTTCAAGGAGTCCAACAGTAGCTGCGCCACACTGGAGAGGCTGAGAATCCAGGGAACTGCTCAGTCTGCAAGGCTGGATGTCTCAGTAGCCCCAATCTGGTGCTGAAGGCCGGATGGATTCCAGGAGATCTGCTGGTCTCCGTACACACTGGGATCCGAAGGGTTGATCACAGCAGCAAGACAAACTCACCAGTGAGAGAGAGGCAAGCAGCAGGAAAAAAGGGACCAGCTCCCTCTGCCATGGCCTTTTATACTGCCTGCTGGCAGAAGGTAATGCCCACATTTGGGGTGGGCCATCCGGGTAGAGATAGTCCAATCCGAAGATCCTTTTTCTCTTATTTGTTCCTTAGTCCAGTCAAGGTGACACCCAGGGTTAACCATCACAGTGGCCAAAATCACTGGTCACAACACCACAGGGATTTTGTCTTTGGGTGGTCATTGCTCATAGATCTAAGGTCCCTTGACCTCCCACCTTCATTATAAACACAGGCATTCCTTCCTAAGGTTTTAGGAAAGTGGATTTCTTTTATTCAGTTCTTTCTGTGGCAGGCAGGCATTTGGGAGAAGTGGTAATGGAGCATAGCCAGCTACCTGATGCCTGGTATCGCTGTGTTCTTAAGATGGGCTGGTGGATTGTTACTTCCAGATTTACTTTCCTCTATGAACTGTGTAGTGGGTTGTCTAAGAATGATGACGAGTGTAGCACGCTGGGGAACAGTGACAGTGTGGCACCTGTCTCTGGTGTGCCTTTTTGCCTTCTAGCACAGCTACTGAGTAGTTCCAAACATACTAGGCCAGGTATTTCAGTGCTTCTCAAAATGCCACATGCATAAGAATGGCCTGATTGAAATTCAGGCTCTTGCTCCATATGTCTGAGAGCCTGAGGCTATGATCTTAACAGGCTCTCAGGTAGAGCTTCCACTGCTGGCCAGGTTGGCAAGCTATTGGTCTGGCTGTGAATATTTATGTGATCACTAAAGGACTTCAGTTTAAGTAGGCATCTTGAGTGCTGGAGGAACATCAACGCCACAGTATACACTGTCTCCTGAGCAAACTAGGATGGCCTTAGCAAACATACGTGGTGGAGAGTGTAACTAGATGTGGCCATGTAGGTGAGCCTTGGCAGGCACCTTGCAGCCCTGGCTCAGCTTGCTTATGCTGACCATGATGATCTGGGAGCATGCTTGAGGCTGCTGGGAAGTGTGACCTTAGCTCACTGCTTCTTCATGGACAGGTCTACATCAGGGGCCACAAGAGATCTATTAGGCAGGCTACCTGGAAGAAGAATGTCTAGGGAAGAAAGCAAAAGGAATCTTTCCCTCAATAGGATGGCTTTTAAAATCAATGGGAGGGAACATTTTTAAATATGTTTTTCTGCTTTCTAAAAATTCTTTTATTTATTTATTTATTTATTTATTTATTTATTTATTTATTTATTTATATATTTGTATGTGCCTGCTTGGCTGAATGTATACCATATGTGTAAAGGTTACCTAAGAAGGCCAGAAAGGGTGTCAGATCCTTTGGAACTACAGTTATAGGTGGTTGTGAGCAGTCTGATATGGATCCTGGAAACCAAATCTGGGTCCTCTGCAAAAGCAACAAGCAAAGGGCCATCTCTCCAGCTCCTGGCTGGAAAATGTTTGTTGAGATTATCTTGTTCTATGATCTGAGAAGGCTTGTTTCTAGGGTCCTTGCGTTACCCCAGTGATGATACCCTGTAAAACAAAGGACCCCTGATCTTGTACATTCTTCGTAATCACCCACAGACCTTCTCCATCCTGGAAAAAAAATCTGTACAGCATTTACCTCTAAGACTTTTAAGAGAATACTAATGTAGGAAACCGTCTTGAGCCCAGAACCGCAAGAGAAAGCCCAGAGAACAGTACGGTTTAATTTCTCTAGATGCCTCTGAGAAACAAAACAACCTAGTTTCAAAGGTCAGTGTAGATTTGAGGCAGCACATAGAATCTGGAGCACACCCATCAAAGCCTGGTCCTCACCAGATCCCTTAAGCTGGGTGTCAAAACATCCCAAGAACCATCTATTTCTGAATGTGTATGAGTGTGTATGGGCAGGTAGAGTTCTTAGAGGCAGATTTAGTTTCTGATGTTTGCAAGGGAAGGTAGCAATACCCTTGAGAGCAAGGATAGGACAGGGGTTTAGCCCCTAGCCTGCCACACTCTGAGCTGCAATTAGCATCTTGCTGAGAAATGCTGGGACTTGATAGGCAGTAGCCATGTGAAGACCTCAGGACATGCTCACCTCCCCTTGCCTCTGGAGTTCTGGAGTTCTCTGATAAAGGACTTGGAACTGCATCTAGTGTGATATCAGAGGAAGCTAGCTGCCCTGAGGCTAGCAGCCAGGAAAGTCAGGGCTCTGGCGGTCATGAGCGTTTTGTGAACTCTCTAGGATTTTTCAAAACAGCTTCAGACTAAGCCTGGTGAAAGGTCCCCTCAGAAAGACTATGCTCAGGCACCCCAAACCTTTCTAACAAGACTAGACAGAATGAAATTGGGAGATAGGGGAATTGAAATATTTTGGGGGGGGGGAGTTGAAATATTATATCTTTTTATAAGGCAGCATAATTAGATTTCAGACTTGCAATTTAAATGCTTGGACATCTGCATGTAAAAATGTTCACCACATAAAGGTTAACTTTACCTGGGAGGAGACTTGTAGCTATAATTCGCTGCAAAACCATTTTCTCCCTGGCCAGAGTGGGCCATGAGTTTGGCTTGCCGCGACCTTTGTATTTTCCTGATTAATTACTGATGAAAGCAGTCTATGATTTGGCGATTTATTAATTACCCAGATCCCACAGATTTTAATGGCCAGCCTCACAGTCACATAGATATCCTTCTTATCAACAAAAGGGTTAAAACTCAACAAGTGTCGTTTTATTTCTTGACGGCTGTTTGTCAACAATCCTCAGTAAAATGTGTGATCAGGGCTTCCAGATTTAAATATTACAGGTAATTGTGGATGGTGGGATGGAAAGAATCCCGATAGGGCTTCCCCTGGTCTGTCTTTATTGTTTTGTACTTATTCTAAAGAGCACAAGCTTAGCTTCCCAGCTGACTTTCGTCAGGAGCCTGAAGTGGAGAGGAGAAAGCCGTGTTTCCCATTTGGGTTCTGTGGCTTCTGCTCCAGGCCACAAGTGAAACTCTCTGTGTGGAAAGAAGCAGTTTAGGCATACAAACAAGTGAAATCAGCAGGTGGGTTCTTTCCTTTCATAAATTGCAGTATTTTAGAATACTGATGTTTTACATTTCTGTATCCTAAACAAAAGCTCTTTTTCTAGGTTGCTTCAGATACGCCGTAAATAGGCTATATAAATTCCCTTTAAGAATCAGGCCTGAGCACTGAGGGGCCTTTGCAATATTTCTGTAAGAAAAAGACATTAATTCAACAAAATATACAGAGAAAATGACAAAGACCTCATAAATTCAGTATTTTTTATATTTAGATACTATAACTTCTTTATATATCAGTATTTTATCTTTTTTTTTTTTTTTTTTTTTGTGTTTTTGAGACAGGGTCTCCTTGTAGCCCCAGCTGGCCTGGAACTTGCTTTGTAGACCAGGCTGGCCTTGAAGATACGCCTGCCTCTGCCTCCCGAGTGCTGGGACTAAAGGCATGCATCACCATGCCCAGCACTTATTAATGTTTATAACTGCACACATCATGAAATTTCGTATGTAAAAAGACTTTGAGAAGACAGGAATTCTACTGCGTAATATGCAGGTTTCAGAAGGATTAACTCTCTCTTTTGATTTTCTTCCTCCTAAAAGCTTTAGTATGTGCATATGAGCACTGATATTTTACTTATATATTTTAAGTATTTCATTTATTATTTTCATCTTATGTGCATGAGCAAACTACCTGCATTTATGTAAGTGCACCCCTGCCATACAATGTTCACAGAGGTTAGAAGAGGGTGTCAGATCACTTGGAACTGGAGTTATGGACCATCGTTTACCTGCCATGTGGGTGCTGAGAATTGATCTTCTGCAAGAGCAGCCAGTGCTCTTAACTACTGAGCCATCTCTCTAGGTCCAGTAAGGACTCGTTCAAGTCTAGTTCATTTCTGGATTTAGCCTATATAACTATTATTTGAATGCTAGGTGCCTTTGCTAATATATTAACTTCTTAATAACATAGATAATTAATGATCAATGTATAGCTAAAATCCCATCCCATTTTTTTTAGATGTTGTCTTTGTCTGAAGAAGATGCTGTTATGCTCTCATTAGGGGTAGTATCCTAGTGGCATAAATTATGCTTTTCCAGTATAGAAAATTTTATAAGACAGTAAATAGTACATACACATACAAAAGTTATCAAACAGAGGATGGCTCTTTGTCATTATGCAAACAGAAACAAGTTAACTGTCTACCATGGCGGGGGGGGGTGTGTGTTCATATTTGTACTACCCAACTTTCCTGTTTTTATTTTTTTGATAGAAGGTCTCCCTGTAGCACCAGCTGGCTTGGAACTCATCATGTAAATCAGGCTAGCCTCAGTCTCACAGAGATCTGCCTACCTTTGCCTCCTGAGAACTGCAAACAAAGGTGTGTTCTACCACACCTGGAACAAATTCTTTTCTTTAAAGAAATATTCCATACAATATATTTTGATCTTCCACACATGGTGATCCAGTTTTGCCAGTGCCATTTGATGAAGATGCTCTCTTTCCTCCAATGAGCTTTTTTGGCCCCTTTATTGAATATGAGCTGGCTGAAATTGTATGATCTCAAGTTTGGATCTTCAGTTTTGTTCCATTGGTCAGTGGGTCTGTTTTTGTGCCAGTACCAGGCTGTCTTTATGACTATAGCCCTGTAATAGAGCTTGAAGTCTGGTAAGGTGATTCCCTCCTGTATTGCATTTTTTGCTCAGGGTTGCTTTAACTTTTCAGGGTCTTTTGTTTTTCCATATAAATTTAAGGATTTTTTTTTCAAGTCTGTGAAGAAACTCATGGAGCTATCTCCTGGAACATGGTTGATGGACCTGCCCTCTAAGTTCATATTGTTCTTCCTATGGATTAGTGTAGTACATGGACCTCATCAGAGAAGTTTCTTTGTGTAATGGATGGTGGTTAATGGAGAAACTCACAACTGGTCAAAGTATAGAGAATGTGTGATTGTGGAGCGCTCAGATAGGACATCTATATCACACCTTTCCCCAAGGATCATGGACCACATTAGCAGAAGAAGGGGCAGAAAGACTACAAGAGCCAGAGGGACAGAGGACCAGAGAAGAACAGCGTCTTCTGGACACTGCAGGGCCACTGCGTCTGTGAACTCACAGTAGCTGTGGTTACTTGCTCAAGACCTGCCAAGATCAAGCCCCAGCCTAAATTCTTAAGTTAAGCCTCACTCCCAGTGTGAAAATACTTAACAGTAGGGATGGTGCTGAGCCCCTCACTATTGGGATTCTGACCAGAGAGATCTCCCATCCCCTCCATCAAGTGAGAGCACAGCAAGGCCCCAGCAATTAATGAGAAAAGGCAATGTCACTTGATACAAAACCCACTGACTCTCTGATTTAAGAGGTAAATTTTCATTGATTAAAATTGATGAAATTTGTGGTATTTTTATAGCAACTTGAACAGATTAAAACATGGGAATGAAGCAAATTGTGGCAGCAGGGAAGATTACAGCATTTTCATGTCTAACTAAATGGGCTTAAGATTGGAATGAGTGTGACTGTGTGATTGAAGTGTGTTTGTGTGTGTGTGTGTGTGTGTTATCTTAAAGAGAAAGAATACTGAGTCCTGACTTCCTTTTTCTACACCAACCACTGAAAGTTTAGTTTTAAAGAGATTTTCACTTCTTCATATCATGTTGTCAGTTCATACACAGACCTAAGGTTGCAGTCAGAAATTTCAGGAAATTCAGGTTATCATTTCATATTCAGCATACAGATTCCACCTTTGTAGTGACCTGGGGCTCAGAAGCCATCCACGAGGACAGCAGGCTCTAAAGAGCAATGATTCAAATCGAGCCTCTTTGAAGATATTTAGAAAGCAAGGAGAAACTTGCTCCCCTGGGTCAAATTATTGAGGTTTGGTTTGGATTCCCCTTGGTGTGGGTTCCTGGAAAGGTCCATATATACTACATAAAATCAACAAACACTATGGAGAGAGGCTACCTGTTTCTATATTCTTGCTCTTCTCATAGGCTGCTCACGCTATCAGTGAGCGACAGTAGCTTGTGGACTATTTTCCAGATTTCCATTCATACTGCAACAGAGCCTTAAGAAAACCAGAAAGACATTCTCTAAAGAAGCATGGAACTCAGCAGCATGGGAGCAGATAATGCTCTCGGGATCTCTCAGAGCCACTTTTTTGGTTGATTAATTGCTTGTTTCTATCCTTGTTCTTACTTTAGGCACAATCTGCATGATGGTTAACATTGGTCCTCAACCTGCTTAGCTTAAGAGGCACCAGGGAGATTAGTAAAGTACACCCCTGACTGTGTCTATGACAGAGTTTCTAGCCATGATTAGACCAGAAGGCCTCTGGCCCAATGGATGGCTTAATCCATTCATAGACTCACAATTTCAAAGGACTTTTGGGAGGGGAAACTATGGAAGGTGAGGCCTCCTTGTGAGCCCACAGAGGTGGGCACTGGGGTGTCCTTGGGGCACTGCCTTGCCCTGGCTCCACCTCCTACTGTTTCCCTATGCTTTCTGTCCACCGCAGCATCAGCTGCTCTGCCAGACCATCCCTGATACGATGAACTTAAACCTCTGAAACTGGGAACTAAATAAATCTTTCCTCTCTTACTGTGGTTCCATTTTAGATATTTTCGCTATAGTAACATGAAATCTGACTAAACACAATCTGGTGTCTTTGTAGTCACAGTTTAGTCAGCATGACTAATGACTTTTGGTTATTTACAAACTACAAGACTTTATTCACTTTTTTGTTTATCATAGCACAAAAATTTGTTGAGTTGATATCAATTGGAAGAGGTCTGACAGGGAGATACAGACACCACATGGACTCCCCTAAGCTGCCTTTAAAGAGCCCACAGGACCATTTACAAGCTCTCCTCCTCCTCCTCCTCCTCCTCCTCCTCCTCCTCCTCTTCCTCCTCCCCATTTATCTTCATTTCAAGGATGGAAACCAGGGAAATGATAAATGGGGTGAGGGGTCTGTGACCTTTAGATCCAAGTCAACTTCCATAGCTTACTCATCCACAATATCAAATCAATGTTCAGTTTTTCTTTCTTAGCACTTATCACTAGTTTTTACTTTTTATTTATTTTTTTTGTGGTGCTGGGATCAAAAGGAGAGCCTGGTGCTTGCACTCTGTCTCCCACTGAGCTATAGATCTTCTGCCCATTTACCACTAGTTAGATAAGTGAGTAACACATCTCCTTTGTTGTCTATGCAACAAGGTAACTTTCATGAGCATGACAATTTCATGTGTTTGGTTCACATCTATATTCTCACTACCTAGAATAGTGCTGACCATGGTCAAGGAGGTAACTATTTGTACAATAAGTACAGCAATGAGAACCTTCTACTCAGGGACCTCCTTCATGAAATGCTCCCTGTAGCATCTGGCTGAGCCATCCC
>VZQC01002595.1:1299302-1330517 GCA_009823505.1 Rhizomys pruinosus | reverse complement strand
CACACACACACACACACACACACATATATATATATATATATATATATATATATATAGTTTGTCTACATGGGTCACATATTAGAACTTGCTCTTCAGAGTGGGTGTGTCAAGGTGGAAAGAGGCCAAGGATAGGTCACACAGTCATCAAAAACCTTGCCTATGGAAGATACAAATGCAGTTCTTATGGGATGGACCTGGGTTAGATGTAGACAGATAGGTTATTATAAACAAACATGGCCCCTGAATGTCTAGTTTTCTCCTCCCATGTGCTGACATTGTTATTCCATCTGCCAAATAATGACTTAGGATCAGGGGCCCTCACCAGAGGCCAGATATATGAGGCAGCCCATCATGGGCTTTTAGCCTCTAAAACTGTGAGCTAAATAACTCTCCTGGCTTTTAAGTCATCAGACTCAAGTATGTTGTGATAGCAACAGATAAAACATTCTGTCTGAGATAAAACATCCTCTCCAATACTGTGATGCTAAGCCAGGTGGAGTCTGTTACTCCTCTCCAGTCTTTAGGGTCTTCTTTTTATCTTGGTATTTAAATTTTCATGCTGTAGAATAAGACATGCTGGCTATTCCTAGCAGAAGGTGTTTCCAGTATCTCTCCAAATTACACACAGCCTTT
The DNA here is from genome assembly GCA_009823505.1 of Rhizomys pruinosus. Lineage (NCBI taxonomy): Eukaryota > Metazoa > Chordata > Mammalia > Rodentia > Spalacidae > Rhizomys > Rhizomys pruinosus. The sequence continues at coordinate 1,329,884 of VZQC01002595.1, read as the reverse complement.
GACACTTGGGGCAAGTTCCCCTTCTCTGCCTTCCTGACCTGCTGCCCACATTTTTTTTTTTCCTGGACCTCTCTGCTGCTCTGCTACTCAGTGTGTTATTTCTGGATACTGTTTCCTCCCATTTCATGCTTCTATTTAACTTGAACACATCCTTAAATACAGTAGCTATCTGGGACAGCATGCGTGGGTGATCGATTTTCTTAGTAGTGGCAAGTTGGAGCTCATTTGATTTTCCCTTTACAAGAGGTATCTGAGTATGTGTAGATTTGGGGCTGAGAATTATTAGTTCTGAGCTTCCCAGGCAGCACAGGCAGACTTCGTATTCTCTCCAATACTGTGATGCTAAGCCAGGTGGAGTCTTTTACTCCTCTCCAGAGTCTTTAGGGTCTGCTTTTTATCTTGGTATTTAAATTTTCATGCTGTGGAATAAGACATGCTTGCTATTCCTAGCAGAAGGTGTTTCCAAGGAAGGGACAGGCCCCTGGGCTTGGAGGAATTCTTCCTCCTACTGCTTTGATAATCCTCCCCTCTCCACTCCTTTTCTGAACCACCGCAGAGTGTTAGATCTTGGGAACTGGTGTTGTGTGTCTGTTCTTGAGTTTGTCTCCTATTTTCTGTTTCTGTGCCTTTTTTTCTACCTTCTGGGTGATTTACTAACCATTTTCCCAGCCTTCTATCAATGTTTTGGCTTTCGTAGTTATGTTTTTTATAGCTTAGGAAGATTTTCTTGTTCTTTTGTCCTTCCATATACTACTCAGTTTTTTATTTAATGAATTCAAGATCTTCCTAAATCCTCTTCCATATCAGACAAAGTTCTTGCTTATTTCTTTTAATCTCTTACATCTCTAAATTATCTCTGTTTCTTCTGAGAGATGATTTATTTTTCTATTTTAGTCTGTCTTTTTCAAGCCAGTAATTCTCTCCCATTCCTCTGTAATCCTTGCTAATTTATCATATCTGAGGAAGAAAATCTAGGTGGCAGCTTCTATTCACAGTGTGAATTCCAGTGTTTCCCACTAGGTACAGTTCCCAACTTAGAGTTTACAACAGAGAGGGAGGGGCATGCAGACTGACCATCTTCCTTGGGAATGAGGGGGAGGGGGAGCAGCCCCCTCTGCCATTCCTCTCCACTCCTGCATATGCTTGTTCCATTTGAACTTTACCCAGGATGCCAGCACCCCAATCAGAACTCTTCAGTGTGTGTATGTAGTTTCTTCAAGAGAATACTCCTGTTTTTCCTTCGAAGAAGCACTGGCCATTCAGTCAAGAGAGAGGACATGAGTGGGAAGGAGGGGTACAGATGTAGAATCGCCACAGACATGGATGGCTTCCAGTTTATCCCTCTTTGTTCAGCTCTACCCCTCAGAGTCCTCACACACCACAGCTCAACTATTTAAACTTCTAGTTTTTAGAAAATTCTGCCCTTGACTTGTTTATTAGTAAAATTCAAAACCTGGTCTCTGTCTCCTTTTCTCTTTTTTTTTTTTAATTTTTTAAAAATTTTATTTATTTCTTTTTTTATGTGTATGAATGTATTGTCTGCATGCAGGTCTGTGCACCCATGTCGTGCAATGCCGCAGAGGTCAGAAGAGGGTCTCGGATTCCCCTGGAACTGGAGTTCTCCTGGAATTGGAATTACAGACGGTTCTCAGCCGCCATGTGGGTGCTGGGGATCGAACCCGGGTCCTCTGCAAGAGCGGTCGGCGCTCTTAACTGGCTAGGCCATCCCTCCAGTCCCCTCTCCTTGTCTCTTTTGTGACTTCATTCCTCACTCTAGTCCTCTGTGTGGATTTTCATCATTATTATCATTTTAATATGTATTAGTGTATTGCTTGCTTGTGTGTAAGTGCATCTGTATTGTGCAATCACCATGAAGGTCAGAAGAGGGCACTGAATCCCCTGGGACTGGAGTTACAGATGGTTGTTAGCCATCATGTGAGTTTTGGGAATTGAACCTGGGTCCTCTGAAAGAGCATGCAGTGCTCTTAGCCACTGAGCTATGGCTCTAGCCCCACATGTGTATTTTGTGACAATATGTGGATTTATGGGAAATAGGGGCAGCAGCTGAGAGGCAGAAGATACCATGTTGGAACACTACCTGTGATTTAAGTTTTTAGTTTACATTTTCCCTGTTAAATGAACACATGATAAAAATCAAACAACTATCAATACTTTTTGAGAGAAGTCCATGTAAAGATACCACTTTTCTTCAAAAGAAAAAAATATTGTTTACTTCATTTTCATTGGCATGGCTGGTTGGCACGTGGTGAGAGGGGTAGGGGAGGTAGGGATTCATTTCTGTGAGCCAAATATAAAAAAGGACAGGAAGACCCCTTGGGCCAGCTAACAATTTGAACTCAGTTTCAGGCTCCAGCCATCAACTTCCTGTAAGAGGATGATGAAGGTAAGCGCAGGGCAGATGCTGCATAAACTTAACTTACAGAGCATTTGATTCTTTCTTCTGTGAGTTCTTGACAGGAAGATGGAGGGCTTTTGACAGGTCTAAATTTGCACAGAGGTGGGATGGTTAGAGTCCAGTATCTATCTGCCTTCCTGAGGGTACCGGAGCCAGAAGATAGAAGCTTCAATAAGACACTCAGACCGTGGATTTCCTATTGTAAAGTGGGGGTGCAGAATTTCCAGAGGAGGAAGGAGAGGGTCAACGTGTGGCAACAGGCCTGCACTATACAAGTCATTTGAGGTACAGAGCCTCAGAGTGCACCACACAAGAGAGATCCATTCTATATGAATTCAAATGTCCTAGGAAGGAACTGATCTTCCAGGTCGAAAGCTCTTGAAGAGGCAGTTGGGGAAGGGGTCTGACTAGTGGGAACAAGGGGTCTGAGTAGCTAAGAAAGACCCCCAAGGGAAGTGAGATTCCAAAGCCCTGTAGAGGCTCCAGCTTAGAGTAGACTCCTCATCCACTTTTGAAAGCATGCTGAAAGTCCACAGCTGATCAAGTAATAAGCAGTAAAGGCAAACCTCAACTGGAATTTTGAAAGATCTAACGTTAAGTAATGTCTAGTGCTTGAGTAAACTGAACGTTCATGAAAATCATCCAAAGCTTGTCCACAGGTTAGGAAAGACCTGCTCCGGGAACTGAAATGTAAAGTATAATGGAGCCTTTGGATTGTGTCCCAAGAGCTAAATATTAAATACATTCATCACCTTAGTCAGGAACGCTCCCTTCAGCTTGGGGGCCACCTCCCCTAGGAAGAGGCTGGAGTCAGCAGACACTGCATCCTCACATCCTTTTGCTTCTTAAAACAGGGAGGTGGGGAAGGTTCAGTAAGTCAGGGAGTGAGTGTGACATCTCCACATATTTGGGGATTACTGGTTTAGAGCATGATCCACTCCCAGTTTTGGGTCCACTTGGCTAGAGGGTAAGACAGGCATGTCTTGACTAAATCATTCTCCATATTAGGTCAATTCTCAACTTGTTGGTTAGGAATTTATATTTCATTTCTCCTTCAAAGGGAGCTTCTGGTGTCTGATGACCTTAATACATATTTACAACTTGGGTTTCTGTTTCTAACAGGATTAATTTTGTTCTAAACTCAGAAAATGAAAGATTATATTACTCTCTCAAAAAACAACAAAAAATAATACTGGTGAAATCATACTGAATAGACAGCATATTTATGAGAAGCTTTTGGTTTCTTTAAAATCACTAGTGATTTATACCTGCTAAAATTTTATATCAAATATCTATATCCTTACTATTTTTATTCAGTGACATAAAAATAATACATTATATTCACAGATCACATCTATTTCAGACCATGGGGACTCTGTACTCAAAATGGTTTAGGTTCAAGTGACATTCTGTCCCCTACAGAAAAGTAGCAGGTAAGGAGTACATTAGTGCTCTGCCTCAGTATTCAAGTCTGAAAGATACCTGGCTCATTAAGCTGATGGAGACCGGAGAAGATTACTTCTCAAAGTGTGGTGTACTAAAGGACATACAGCAGATGTTTTGTAGCATAAAGTGTTTTTAAGTATAATCTTACTCCATTAGCATTCAATAAATTCATTAAAATACATACATTTAACTCAAATAAGTTAGAAGCCTGTCAAGAGAATACTGCAAAAAGTAGGCTATGTAGCCTTCTTCTTCCTCATTGTTGTCTTTTCCCTGTTGGAAAGAATTAGGAGCTGCAATAACTTTAGGAGTAAAGTCAAATGACTTCAGTGGCCTTCTGTCTGCCCATTATTCACTCATTCATCTTCCACTTAGCTCCAGAATGGTGCTAACATGCATGGAGATAATCCTGCCAGTCATCTACAGGAAGGATGACATCACAATCCCTCCTGTGCATCCATCCTGGCATCTACTTCTGTGTAGTCCCCTCTCAGCACTGCCTAGCATTCATCGTTGCTTGGGAAACACCCTTCCAGCCCTCTTCTGCAGCCTTTACCACACAGGCACATGCCCAAGCTTCCAGTGTGCTTCTGCTACAGCTCTCACTAGCTCCCTCCTTACAGTTCAGTCTTTGTGATAACCTGCTCAGGGGAGCAAGCCTGGCAGACATGGGATCCCGCTCTCTCATCTTCTCCTCATGGATTTTCCAATCCCAACTACCCTTGGCTTCATTCTGCGCTGGCTTTAAAATGGAAACTAAAGCTGAGTTAGCTGAGTCCGGTGCCTCGGGACTCTACACTCCCAACACTGCAGCCTGAGGCAGGAAGGCTACCATGAGTTCAGAGCTACTCTGGGCTACATAGTGACTTCCGGGCCAACCGAGGCTACAGTATGAGAAACTAGTATCTCAAGCAAAAATCGAAGCTAGTATTTTGAACAGCGTAATGCTTCCTTTATATGCTGATCACAGGAAATGGCTTATTTACCAATTCAGTACAGCTGTTTTAAGCCTATTGCAAAAATGGATAACTTCTTCCAAGCATACCCAAGGTCCTATGCTGGGTTTCTGTTTAATAGGCCATAAATGTACAAGTACTTCATATATATTACTTTATTTAAATATAAAACAGTGAGAGCAGATAGTATAGTAAAGCCCTGCATAAGGGAATAGGTTCAGTAAGTAGGTAGTGTGTATGTGAAGTTAGGAAGCTCCAACAAAGTAGAGCTAGTATCCACCTAGACAGTACTGTACAATGAAAAGATATATCACTAAGAGATCAGCACTCTCTGACGAATCAGTACCTGAGAACTTACACTTTCCTAGGTTTAATCTATATTGAGCTGTTTGTCCAAACTACAAAATCTTGGACTAGCCTTTATGAAATCTGGAAGACCTAGTAGAGAATGTGGATGTACTAGCTTTCATGTCCAAGTGCTTTCTTTTTTTTTTATTTAATTTTATTTATTTATGTGTATGAATGTACTGTTTTACATGTAGGTCTGTGCACCCGTGTCGTGCAATGCCGCAGAGGTCAGAAGAGGGTCTCGGAATCCCCTGGAACTGGAGTTCTCCTGGAATTGGAGTTTCAGACGGTTCTCGGCTGCCATGTGGGTGCTGGGGATCGAACCCGGGTCCTTTGCAAGAGCGGTTGGCGTTCTTAACTGCTAGGCCATCTCTCCAGCCCCCCAAGTGCTTTCTACAACTGACAACCTTAAGTCCTTAGACAGAACTTTATATTTCTGGAAATGCTTTTAGCTAAACAAAGCAAGCTCCTTGATAAAACTCCTCTCCACATATCTGATCCGCACACGGCACATGCACTGTTGACCTACACTCCCAAACCGACCCATGTCGCTCTGTAACCCACCCATCTCAGTCCTGGTCCTGGTAACCCACCCATCTCGTTCCCGGTCCTGGTGATCTCTTTTGCCATCATCACCTAGTCACCTAGGAGAAGATAACACTTCCAGTTTAAGTCTGCTGGCCCAAGCCTTGGTCGCCTCTTGTTTAGATTACTATAATCACTCTCAGTTTATATTCCTTGGTCTTCGATCCCATAATGCTGTTTTCAGTACGACATCCAGAGTAAGCCTGCTATGCACTAAGCCTGGCTGTCACTCTCTGTCCCAGGCCTCAATGGCTCCTCTGAGTGGAGCAAATCCAAACTCCATGATTCTTTACAAAATCTTCCTGATCTGTCCTCCCGCCCTACCCAGAACCAGGCTCACTCCCCTAGGCCTCCATGGGCCATCTCCCTTACCTCTTCAGAAGTGACTCAAAAATCTCCCTCTAATTAGAGTCTTTCCTGGTCATTCTACTGAAAGTATTTATTTTGATGATTTTCTGTCCTATGTGAGGTGAGGCTAGGGATTTCATATGATACCATATCTCCAGGGACTAAATAAGCGGCAGTATACAAAGGACACAACTCAAAGGATTATGACATTAGCTATTAGTGAAGGCCCTCTCCATCCTGTGCTCAAACTCCTTAGTCTTGTGTGACAGGCCTCCCCATCCACAGCGCTATTTTGCAATCTCTATATTTGTTTTCACTGACTTTACAAGCCTGGTGGCTGCAAAGTCCATGATGCCCAGAATGGTGTCAAACACAGGATGAACACTCTGCTCTTTCTGTGCTCACATACACCATAATCTAGTTCTAATACCTCTTTTGGGCCATTGTATGCTATTTTGTAAATGAGACATGAAATCTCATGTAAAGCAAGTGTTCATACATCATTACACGCTAATTTTGAACAAAAACCCTCCAGTAGAATCAATTTTCATGGAGAAAGCTTTAAATAAATATTTTAACATGTATGTTAAACAAATGAATTCAAACATTTAAAATGTTAACTGCAACTCTAAAATTAAGACTTTTCAATGGCATACTGAATAGTTTTTTTTTTTTCTTACTGGGTAGCAAAATAGAGATATGGTCAGAAATATGAGGGACAGATGGGAATGTGCCAATCTTTCTGGCCAGAGAGGTTTCCTTACCTCTAACCAACAGAAACTTGAAAACACACACACACACACACACACACACACACACACACACACACACACACCCTCAAAGCCTTTCAAGCATTCTTTGCATATATTAAATAATAACTTATATTTACTATATACTTATTTTTATATTCAATGACAAAAGGAACTGTTGAATTCCCTAAATCTTTCCTCAAGGCCCATTATGTTCAGCTGTGTGGTCGCACTACTGATCTCACTGAAACATGAGATGCACAAGTCTAGCACACACAGGCAGGGGGAAGAGCTGAGGAAGAAAATCCCAGTCTCTGATCAGGTAAGAACCAGGAATGAAATGACCTTTACTAAGTCCCTGGACTCCTCATCCTCAGGTGCTTCTCCAGGGAAGCTGGGGTGGCTTAGGAGGACATAAGAGCTGTAGTCCCTACAGCCTTGCCACTTCCTACCTGCCGGGCACCATCTAACAAATTTAAAGTCTGCTGCCTGTTTCCCAGACCCTTCTGACTGACTAATCCTCCTGAGCTACCACATTAGAGGTAGTTTGGTAATAGCACTGAACATTAATGACTGTCTACCCCTAAAATTCCATTCTATAGGTGAAGCTGTTGAGGGATTATTTTCAGTACCTAATTTCTTGGGCAGCATATCCCAGCCTGCATCATGTTAAACCAGACCAGTCCTCACTGGCAATTACTGTGCTGAATTAAAGAATCCCTTGGCCACCTGCCTAGTGCCTGCAACAAGTTCTTTTTTATACCATTTATCTTCACAGTCATCTATTTGTGTCAAGAAAGGAAACAAATGAGCACAGCATCTGTTACTAGAGTGACACAATTACCAAATACTTCTATAAGGAAAAAAAAAAAAATAGGCAATAAATCCCGATTACTTGTCAGGTGTTTTAGGAGACAGCATTAGTCTTTCAATCACAGCGTCTTGTTTAAGCTGAGCATATGGTACGAACAGCAGAGATTCGCCAACCCAACCTGGTCTGTGATGTGTGCAGGCGCCACAGAAATGTCACCTCTTCTGAGTTGGCAGAGAACAGCAGGCTTCAGTCCCCCAGCTCCGCCCCTCCCTTCCACAACACAACAGCGCAGGTAACGCACTGAAGAGACGTCCTATTGGTTACTTTCCACGGCCGCCTATGGAAGTTTAATTTCCACTCTGGGAAAGTCGTTTAACTTTCTCTGCGGCTAACACTGATCATATATGCACGGAATTGTTACTCTCTTTCCTTCTGCATACACGCAACAGGTCTATGTGATTCTACTAAATGAGCCTCATTTGTAAGACTTAGTCTTCAGACAAGGGGGTGGGGGGAAGAGGGAAAGGCCACTGGATGGGCGCACTTTAAGAAGGATCCGGACATAGCCTTTATAGACAACCCTGACAAGCTCCACAGCCTGAGAATCTGAACACCGGCCTCAGGACTGGCCCAAGCCCCGCCGCCCAGACCTTTGCGCCGGCTTCCCCGCCCGCGCCCCGCCAGCCGCCCTGCGTGGGAACCAGCCCCTTACCTGCCAGGCTGCCGGGCCTCTGCAGGGTGGCCGTGGCATACAGCTCCTGCGAGTGCTTGCTGTACTGCTCGGACGCGTGGACCAGGCGCTTGGTGGGCGACAGGGTGGCGTAGGTGCCGATGGTGGAGCTCAGCTGGTGGATGGGCGAGGAGGAGATGGTGGACTGCACGGTGGGGGGCGAGGTCACGCGGATCGGGGACAGGCCGGCCGAGGACACGACGATGTTGATGGGCGAGCTGGTGCTGTAGGACTTGGCCAGTCGGCTGGGCGACTGCTTGGGCGAGGAACCCCGCGGCGCGGCGTAGGCGGCGCCCTCGGGGGCCGAGCCTCCACGCTGCAGCTTGGTGGGCGAGCCGCCCTGCGTGGCGGTCAGCGGGGAGCCCCCGCGCGGCGGCGCGGGCAGCGTGGAACTGCAGTAGTAGAGCGCGGCGGCGGCGGGCGGCGCGTCCGGCAGGTGGAAGGCGCTGCCCAGGCTGGGCGCGAACGGCTCCCGCGGCGGGGGCGGCGGCGGCGGCGCGGGCTCGGACCCCGCCAGGTGCCCGGCGCGGCTGGTGGTGCCCTGTGCGGGGAGAGCAGAGAACACGCGCGCTTAGCTCAGCCCGGGAGGAGCGGCGGGGCGGGACGGCTGCGCCCAGGGGTGCGGGGCCCCGGCTGCGCCCAGGGGTCGGGGACCGGACCCACGCCTTCCTAGTTCCTAGGAAAGAGAAGACGAGGCCGGCTTTGCAAAGGAGGAAAGTCACATTTGACAAAGAGGAGAGACGTGCCTTTACTCCGCGCTCTAATTGGTTTCGGGAATTGCAGAAACATCACGTTGGTCAGAGAGATCTCCCTCAATCCGCTCCGAACTCCAGGCATTCAGTACTCTCCATTATTTCACGAGATAAACTTTCAGCCTCTAAAACTGGCCGAGTTGCATGCTTGTGTGGAGGGCATAAAAATAAACATACTTCTTAGAATTTCTTTTCTGCGGCTTTGCAACCCACTCTTTGAACAAGAGTTAAACGGAGGGAGAAATACTATGTCAGAGGAATGTGCTTGGATTGGGGGTGCATAAAAAATCTAGAGGAATCAGAGCAATTATAAATGAAAATACTAAGAGCTTCCCTTTTCTGGATTTTAAAACTACGCTCTTTAAGGTTCAGCAGCTTGGCTCTCTGGCAGGTTCTCAAGAGCCCCACGCAGCTGTGTCTTCCAACTGAAAGCCAGTTACTTCTCATTTATTTACAAGAACACAAAAGACAACTAGGCCTGAGGTGGAGTTGGAAAGGCTACTGGAGGGGGAAGCTCTTTCCTGGAATCTGGTCCAGAGACAAATTTGCATTCGAATGAAAGCCCTGCCTCGTCAGCGGCTTCTGGGAAGGACGTCTAGAACTTGGGGGCTCCCTCCGGAGAGGAGAATGGGTGTGTGGAGTTCCTGGTGTGAAAAGAGAGGGTAGTATTGCTCAGAAGTGAGTGAGAAGCTGGGGAGGAAGGTCTGGAAATGTGGAGTGGTGGTCGAGCTGGCAGGAGAAAGGGGCGGGGTGTGTGAGCAGAAGCTCTCCACAGAAAGATTCAATTGTGTCCCTCTGCCCTTTGGGATGACAATTAAGAACTCAGGACCTGGGGCTGGAGAGATGGCAGTTAAGAGCACCGACTGCTCTTGTAGAGGACCCAGGTTCGATTCCCAGCACCCACATGGCAGCTAAGAACAGTCTTTAACTCCAGTTCCAGGGGAATAGGATACCCTCTTCTGACCTACAAGGCATTGCACGACATGGGTGCAGACACATTCATACACATAAGAAATAATAAATTGGCCGGGTGTGGTGGCACACACCTTTAATCCTAGCAGAGGCAGGCGGATCTTTGTGAGTTCAAGGCCAGCCTGGTCTACAGAGTGAGTCTCCCTATAGCTGGGGCTATAGGGAGACCCTGTCTCAAAAAGACAAAATAATAATAATAAATAAAAATTAAAAAAAAAAGAACTTAGGACCTGAGAAGACTGCTCAGTCAACCAAGAACCTGCCTAAGAACCTGCCTTGCCTTGCAAACCCGGCTCACTACCAGCCAGCACAGCCTACTTGGAAAGTTCCAGGAGAACAAGACATCCTTTCTGGGGAGGGGGGAGAGAATGATGCAAGATGGACTGTGCATAGTGATACCTCACATTGTCCACTGAGCCCTCACACATGTAATAACATGCATCCACAAACACACTCGCGTGCACGCACACATGTGCACATACACACACACACACACACACACACACACGCACAGAGCCACACAAAAGAGCTTGATGTGAGAGAGAGATAAGCCCTATGTTGAGAGTCATTCTCTGTGCTAGGGGTGTTTGTGTATGTGTATTAGTGCACACATTTGTATATATATAGTATATGTTTGATATAGCTTCATAAATACCTTATGTATCCCAATCCAAACTAGAGTTGAACTTAGGAGTAGGAGGAAAAGCAGAATGGAAGCTCTGTGAGTTTCATCTAGGAGGTATCTCTAGCAACCAGTATTAGAGTAGCAAAGCTTGGCAACCGACCCCATGGCAACAGACAACTGTCCTTCTCCAGTCCCAGGGGAATTTGATGCTGTTTTCTGACCTCCCAGGGCACTGCAAGACATGGGTTTACTTTCATACATGCAAACCATACACTAATTCATACGTGTGAAATACATGTGGATGGGATATTTAGGATACATGGAAATGTCCAGAAAATAAGAAGGAATAAAGATTTTCCATTGATGAAGAGGCCCTGGAAAGGAAAACTAGAGATGCAAACTATTTCACAAGCCCGGGAGCTGTCCTGGGTCACAGAGATGTGGATACTGGCAGCAACTCTTCCTCCCTCAGTTGTCCTTCATTGTTCCTTGGATTGTCTCAGGCCAAATGCTACTTTGTGTTTTCCACTCATGAGAAGCTGAGGATCTACTTATTTGGCAACTGAGAAGGAAAGCAGACCCACAGACAGACTGCAGTGCTATTAGTGGGTGATCTGACGGACTGGCTTCCAAGGGCTGAGCTAGATGTACATTCAGTGAAGTTCTGTTTATCCTGTGGTGAGAAGGTCTTCAACAAAAAATGGAAAATATGAACTCATCAATGTTTTTATAAATTAAATCTTTCATCTCTGCTTATATCAGTTTTAAGTGAGACAGATTTATGATATACTACAGTTATGATCTTTATATTCTATGTATTTGTCTGTGTGTGTGTGTGTGTGTGTGTGTGTGTGTATTACTTATGGCGCACCGAGGCTCTAAGTAATTGTGAAATGTATTTACACCTCTTTTATAGAACTATTTAGGAAAGGATGTATTTCCAACAGTGGTAGAAAAACCATTAGAATAGGAAGCTAGGCCATACCTACATGTCATCCAGAGGTCATTAATGAACAGAGCTCATGCTCCTGCATCAGTTCACTCACTGACTTCCCAGGCAGCCAAAAGCAACTGTTCCCGAGTACAGAGGTGTGTGCTCTTAAAGAACACTCAGTGATTCTCTTAAATGTAAACCTCTGCTTCTATGTTATTTCAGAGATCTGTCTTTGTAGTTGTGTTGGCATAGCACATTCTCTGTCTCACAAATATAACACTGTTCTGTTTGAGAAGAACAGAGACCCTGAGAACATGGCGATGCTCTTAGTCCAGAAAGTGACGTTAGCTTCCATAGTAAACACAGTTGCTTCCTGATTCTTACGGTGTATCTTTTACAAAGTATCCATAGATGGAAGAAGGGTTACAAGGGAAAAATTTTTGCAACCTGGATGCTGATTTAATCCTTTTTCTTTGAAGTTTTGGCAATACAATCAAAGCAAAGTATAGCAAAAAAAGAAAGAGAAACGGAAAAACCTCTATACTGACAGCCAGCTCTCCAGACAACTAACAGCTCTCAGGAATACTGAATTCTAGCCATGAATACGCCACTGACAATATGCGAAACCACATCTTGGAAAGTAGGCCCTTGATTTATGGCAGTCCTTGAGAGGACACACTGAGATCTGCCAAGTTCCCTGAAGTAGTCAGCAGGGCCCCAGCTCTGGACAGGAGTAATGTTTGCCGGGGCAGCCAGGTCAGTGATGTGAAGAGTGGAGTACGTATGTCCCCAGTTGGTGGCTCCCTGAAGGCACGCCTCAGGACAAACCATCGCAGTCACCTGCCTCATTTACTGTACTCATCCTCAGCCACTTCCTACTGTTACAACACATGGGTAAATGCCACTCCTGGGAACCTCTTTGAAGACAGCACTGGCTGGCTAAGTCCTTGTTGGCAGACACGCTTCTTGGCTAGCTCTAAAAGGTCATGAGAGGAAGGGATAGACGGCACATTTCAAAGGAAGCAGAGCCTTTAGAGACAGAACCTTGGGAGGCACAGGAATGTGGCTCTGGCTTGGATGAGGAAGAATGTGGGCTGATGTCTAGGGGAACTATCTCAACACAGCATGGTCTAAGTGATGAGAAAGTGGTGAGACAGTAGAAGGGATGACTGACATGTACTCTTCCGATGACTCAAGGAGTCCAAGGTGAAAGGTAGGACACTATGGTAACATCTTTGGAGAAAAACATTTCTAACTGAGAACCATCAGCTAAGGTGATGTTTTAACATCAGGCTGTGTTAAAACTTCTGAGAAATCATTTCATTTTTTTTCAGATGTCTGTCTAGAACTTTAGGAATTCCTATAAGTATGAACAGGGCTATTGATTCTCAAGCCTTTCAAATAAGAAGAAATCGCCAACTCTAAAATGCAAATAATCTTATCAAGGTATTTTATAAAATGTTGATCTCAAGATGAATTTACATCACCAAATAAGTTCTTATCTGAACTGGTTCCCTGTAATGTGACAGGTTTCATCCCACATAACTACTATTGTACCCAGGATGTGGGTAACTTCTCTTTACAGTTGTCCAGAGAAGGGAACAACACTAAGCTTTAATTCCAAAGGAAGAACAACCTATTATTGTGAGAAAGATGTGAATTTAAACATAGCCAAATAAAATGATGTGATCCTTATTTAATGATGCTCTTAAAGAATACTGGTGTTGGTAAAAATTGGTAAATAATGTAAAGGGAAGAAATGATTTCGATGTATAAGCCACTCATTGCTCCTGAAGGCATCTACTGTCAGAATGGTTACCAACACTCAGGATGGAAGTGCTGGTTGAACTACTAGTGACATCCCATTGATGAATTCAACTTAGTTTACTGAAGATCTAAGCATGTGCAGGAGATTCCTTTCCTTGGATGAGAGCATCTCAGTTGAAGGATTAAAGACCAACTACTACCTTGTGGATAAAGATAAAGATAAAGACCACTCACAATGTTAACTCTTTACCCAAGGGTCCACAAACTATGGAAAAGACATGAAGGGAGGAGAGAAAAAAGGGAGGAGGGAGATGAGAAAAGGGGGAGGAGGGGGAAGAGGGAGAATGCAGATAGGGAATGACAACATATTCATATTTGCAAAACTATGTCATCAGTACAAGCATGGTGGCAGGGAGTTTTGGATCTTTGGGTACCGATTTTTCCTGCCCTTTAGCCTTCCTTCAATAAAAGTCTGGTTTGGATGATCACCAATAATTATTCTTTAAAATATTTTAGAGAAGAAAACATGAAACTATAACATAAATGTCTTGTAGACATTTTTCTTAAAGCATACATAAGACGGGTTTCTACAGGGCAGCTCTTAGAACCTTCATGAACAGGGCAAAAAAATACTATATAAAACTTTTATTTCAGCAAGGAGCTCACTTAGTCCAATTTGAATAATCTAAATATCTGCACAGAAAAGGAAATGTTAAGAGTGAAACACAAACATAGTCTCTCTGCAACAAGAAACATTTCGGTTGTTGAAGCCAGATTACATGGGCTTATGCTAGAAGGAGAAAATAGAAGAAGAAAATTGAAAAGCAAAGTGAAGCAGGAAGATTTACAATAAGTAATCATCTTAAAACTATCTGAAAAAGACCTTGCCAGTTCCCCTCAGCTATGCAAAGGAAAATACAGAAAAGTAGCATGATTTCCCCTCTAAATGCTGCATGACGTTATGCATTACACACTAACTTCATCTCCCCAATGCTATGTTTTCCAAGTGTACTGATAATTTGTCTATGAAAATATTGCCCAAAGACAGCTTCTTTCATAATTAAGCAAACCAGAGTGACATCATAGACATTATCTCTGTGGCCCTTTCCATGCCTGGACCAACACAGCAGCTGATGATTGGAAACTTTCTTTTCCTCTGCAACACGTGGGACTGTGGGGTCTACCTAGAGCACCCACTCCCTTGTTCTTCACATCTAGTGTGCACCCACAGGCGATATTCCAATATTTCATCAGCTTCTGGTAGAAGCGAACAGATGGTGGATCCATAATTATGATATAGCATGCATGTAGGCTTTTAAGAATAAAGTCAGTGTAACATTAAATAGATAGGCCAGATCAAAAAGGAATGATGATTTTGATTCCAAAAAAGCTTATTGTTCTTCCAGATGTCCACTATCATAAAGTTTTATTTCAGAGGACTGTCATAGGATTCTGAGTTTCCCGCAGCTAGCAGGCCATTTTCCTCGAATTACCATCACACACAAACTCCAGTCTGCCTCAAAGCATGTAAATGGCTTGAATACCTTTGAGCCCCTCACCTCTTTTATATTTCCTGCTTATTTTGTTTCTTTGAGGGGTGAGCTGCTGGATGGTGTTATTTTATGTTTAGAGATGAAAAAAATCATTTTCAGAGTGACTCTTCTATGCCAGAAGTTGCATGTCCAGAATATCATATGTTTTATATGAAATCTTGCCTGAATGGAAGCAAGCAAGCCAGCAAGCCAATTCCTACATCCTCCAACCTACACACAGGCTGGTGCAGTACAAGCTATGGTGAATCTGGCTGGTGCTGGCAGAGCCTGATGGAATTTGGTGGACCCTGAGCCAGTTTCCAGGAGATTATTTTCTATGGGTGAATCGTTTGTATTGGAATAAACTAACGGGAAGAAACAACCTTCTATGTAACTAATTCTGACAGAATGATGCCTTCAACTCATGGCCATGCCCTGCTCAACATTCTTTACTAGTTTTTCACTTGGCTCTGGTTTAAAGAGGAGTTCTAACAATGATCCATTTGGTCTTCTGTCGCTTTCCAAATTCTTGCACCCTGCTCTCCTGCCCTGGCCTCTTTGTCGTTTTGTTACTATGCCCAGTGGCCCTGACTAGAGACCACTGCAGTCACCCCTCCCCTGCCATGTAGCTTGCCTCGTCCTTTGCTTCCTTGCCCAAATGGCCGTCCATGAAGTTCACAGTGTTTCTTTTACCTCTTTGAACATTACCCTTTTCTGTGTCCATTTACTACCCAAAGAGACTATCACCTTCTAATACATTATGTATACTGTGCACTTTGCTTACTGGAAATGTTGACTTTCTGATTTCCATTCTGGCTTCTAGAATACAGAGTCCTTCAGGACAAGAATCATGCCCATTTTTTATATTGCCCCAAGAACACAGGCTTATGCCATCAAGGAAGAACATACTATATAGATGGCTTGGTTTCAAAGAGCTATCAGATAATAGACAAGGTAACTGGGAAAGCAGTTCTGTGTGACTGGGTCTCCTTAGAAGAGTCAACACAAAGGCCAAGGTTAACATTGAAGAAGCAGCCAGAGGATGGAGCAGTAATCCACATAGCCTGTTTAGCAGCTATGACAAGAGTATACAACTTAGATGCGAAAAGGACAGCTGTAAACGAGTTCAGATCACTTCCTCAAAAGGTGGTGGCATATGGTGGGAAGGGATATATATTTTTGGTCCTCCAATTTTGTTTCATGAACTCATATTAGTATCTGAGAAGTGTCTACCCAGTAACATCAGAGAGCCATCTTCTGGCAACTTCTATGACTTGTGGCTTCACTGAGACCTACTACCACAAGAGGACGTAGAGTTTTTCTAAAGACCGAGAGTTTTTCTAAAGACCAAAAGTAAAGTCTTAAACATTTATGAAAGTCCTTCATAAATGCATTGGGGTAGGATTTCTGAGCCTGGCAGAACTTATTTGTTTTACTTTGGAATTTTATTTTTAGAGAAAATAAATGTTTTCATGTTGATTATTGATCTTACTTAGCCTAGCACCCATTAGCCATAGTATGATGTTAGTTGCCCTTGTAGCACTTTAGAACTACAAGATAATCTAAACATTAGTGTAGCCTGAAGGAAAGATTTAACCCCATTCAGAATACTGATAAGAATATATCACATAGGCCGTGAATAAAAAAACATGGGCTCTAGATGAAGTATTACTGAACTATAGTGTGGCTCTTTTATTTCTAAAGGCTCGATACTAATTGTGTATTAATATTGTCGGTTTCCTGTGAAGTTGTAGGTGTTACCAGATAGTCAAGAAAGCACACCTCTGATAGTGGAACTCGCAGCCGGAGTCAGTGTGGACCAGTCACCAATAGCCACTGAGCTCCAGAAAGAGTTGGGGTGGTCAGCACCATCTCAGTTCTGAAAGCCAAGTGCAGTGGAACAGCAGTTCAACCCCTGGGTGGAATCTGCAGACTCTCATCCCACCTCTCCACTTCGCAATGTTTGACTCAGCTAAAGTCATGTCCTTGGACCGTCACATTAATGACTACTACATGTCTGATGGCTGTAAACACGCAGCTATCGCATCTTCAAAATGGAGCAAGGCTTTCTGATTAAACTTTAATGTGAGCCAGAGAACCGTGCATTTGTGGCTATGGAATGCTTTCTCTCTCTCCTTAACTCACTTTCCTATAGTTTATCATTATGAAAATGCAACATTTACAAAGCCACCCCTGGCAAAGCAGTTGCTAAAAGAAGGCAATCATTTAAAAAAAAAAAATTACCAGAATAATGATTTGATTTCATGAATAAAATGCAACGAAACTTTTCTACTTATGATTCAGAAAGGTTCACATAAATGAGCATGCCCTAGTGGCCAGACCAGGTCATGTGATCTTCCCTGTGCCTCATTTCTATACACACATTGTGTGGGGCCATGCGGCTTGCTATGTGCTGTGCTACAAACAGGAGAGGAGTCTTGCCTTCAAGTGCTTTTCAGCGTTACTGGAAAAACATATGGGAATAAGAAATTAGTGAGCAAGGTAGGCTGGGAAAGGGTTCCTAGTAGACAGTGCTCAGTAAGTACCTAAGAGAAAAGCTCACCTCCCCAGTTAAAAGGGTGCCCAGGGAGTTGCTGACCCTTCATTCCAAGATCAGAAGCACAGACATTAGAGTGCCTTATGCCACTGGAACCGTGTCTAAAATTCCGTTAAAGAAGATAAACCTATGTTGTTCTGGTGGACTGACTGAATACATATTATACACAGATTATAGAAACAAAAATATTGGCTACTGTGCTGGATAGCTTTAGTGTCAACTTGACACACCTGGGTTGAGGGAGCCTTGATTGGGGAATTGGCTCCATTGGACTGGCCTGTGGCCACGTCTGTGGAATATTGTCTTGATTGTTGAGCAATGTGGGAGGGCCCAGCCCACTATGGGTGGTGCCACCCTGGGCAGGTTGTTGTGTACTGTATAAGACGGCAGGCTGGGCATGAGCCAGGGGAGAAAGCCAGTAAACAGCATTCCTCCATGGCCTGTGCTTCAGCTCCTGCCTCTAGGTTCCTGCCCTGAGTTCCTGCCTTGGGCTCCCTGAGTGATGAACTGTGAACCAGGAGATGTGAGCTGAATAAATCCTTTCCTCCCCAAGTTGGTGTGGGTCAGAGTGTTTTGTCACAGCAGTGGAAGACAAACTAGAACAGCTACATAGAGAAGAAATTTGCTTCATGGTGTATAAAAGTTTTCAGTAGTGTGTGTGTGTGTGTGTGTGTGTGTGTGTATGTGTGTGTGTGTGTGTGTGTGTTAGAACTGGCTGCTCTAACCAAGAGTTGGTTTTCACTACAGGTAATTAATTTGTGCTACGAAACTAAAGGAAGACTTGTATGCCTTAACGAAACAATGGTACATTTCAAAATCCAGATTTGACAAAGTACAACTATTCCTAAAATAATCGCACTTATGTACAGAACAGTATTGAATACTTGATTAAGAGTGTACTCTAAGCCGGGTGTGGTGGCACACACCTTTAATTCCAGCACTCAGGAGGTAGAGGCAAGTGGATGTCTGTGAGTTCAAGGACAGCCTGGTCTACAGAGTGAGTTCCAGGACAGCTGGGGCTACAGGGAGACCCTGTCTCAAAAACAAAAACAAAAACAAAAGGAACATACTCGTGATAGGATTAACCTCAAGGCTCTTTTGAGGGGGCTGGATATTTTTTCCCCAGGTGAGCTCAGAAATTCAGAGTGCATGACACACTGCTATCACATATATATGCTAATATGGTAGCTATATGCCCACTTGAATATTCATGTAGCTAAAGAGTCAACATGGACAACAGATTAGCAATTTTCAGCTATTCCTAAAGAAAAAATGTTTATTACTCAATATTGCTCCATAATCACATTTTGAGGTTTCTTTGTTGCATTCACAGCAGAGAAGGCCTTCTGTAAGTTGTATGACAAACCCGCAGAAAGACGGTCTGGATCACAAGCCCAAGTGCCACCCCCAGCTCTGCACCTTCTCCCCTGGAGCTCAGCAACACAGTAGAGCGAAGGATACCACGTACCTGGCCGAAGCTCTGACTTGTAGCTCTGGCTTGCGTGCTGCGGGCTGGGAGCTGTGAAGGGGCTGTGTCACCCAGGGCCAGGGTCTGGTTGCTATGGTAGCTGGCCGGATACTGGAAAGACCCTTCAGGTTTGGAATTGAGCTGAAGTGCACTCTGGGAGAGCAGGCTGGGCCCTGCGTTGAAAGTCATTTAGAACAGTCAGTGACAGTCTCGATGAAGCAGAAATGACATGTATTATTTATTGAGAGTAGCCTAGAATTATCACATGCGCATGATTCCAGCCATCTATGCTTTGAATTCTGAGAATCAAAATGACCATATAATTTGACTCCAACTCTCAAATGAGATTTTTTGGGGGATGGTTTAAAAGTTCTCAGAGGAGTAGATTTTTCAAAATGATCTCATCCTGACCTACATAGAGATATTTCTTATGAGACAAATTAACCAAGTAGTTATTTTTGGATCAGACAATATCAGAAATATTTGAAATAATATAAGAAGTCTACTTTTTACATGTTAATTGTGCTAATATAATTATATCTCCCACTTCACGACTGGCATGTTAACATACTCCAAACCTTCCAATCAGTGACAGATTCTGTTTTATAAATAATGATGTAATACCATGGTGCCAGAAAGCAGACAGTGTTTAAAATATTAATAGCTGTTCATACAATGTAGAATTCACCCTGGTCTCTTATAATCCCCAATGACTAGTTATCTTCACAATCTCAGAACTGCTTAGTAGCAGAACAATAGCAGGACAGGGTTGGAAAATCCATGCTTTTAACATGGCCTGAACCATACAGAATGAAGAAAGGAAAACCAGGTCCTGGTCATGTGATTTAATGACCCTTCACACATACGATTTGGTGTTGTTTTCTTTGCTTTATTTAAGTGGGATGCTGGCAGAGTTGGCTCATTTTATTTTCAGGCAAATATCTGAAACTCAAATTTAATTCTCTCTTTGGGAATGTAAACGTGTATGGAGAGGTGGGAATGTCCGTGGTAGCTTCTGTTGTGTGTTCTTGAGAGGTGATCTGGGTAAGGACAGTGTTGGGGGCACAGAAACTTGGCAATCCAAATTTCCTCAGGCTCTTTTGCAGCATAGTTCAAAGTCAGTTCTTCATTCATGGGGAGGAAAAATATACACTGAGACTACAAGATGACCATGGAAACATCCATGGTTCTGTTTTGCCTTTTTAAAATAACAGTATCTTTTTTTTTTTTTTTTTTTTTTTTTTTGGTCTTTTTGAGACAGGGTCTCCCTGTAGCCCCAGATGTCCTGGAACTCACTCTGTAGACCAGGCTGGCCTTAAACTCACAAAGATCTGCCTGCCTCTTCCTCTCAAGTGCTAGGATTAAAGGCATTCGCCACCACGTCCGGCAACAGTATCTTTTTAAATTATTTTTAATTTTTCTTTTTCTTTTATGTGTATGAATGTACTGTCTGCATGTAGGTTTGTGCACCCTTGTCATGCAATGCCTCGGAGGTCAGAAGAGGGTGTCAGATTCCCCTGGAACTGGAGTTAAAGACGGTTCTCAGCCGCCATGTGGGTGCTGGGGATCGAACCCAGGTCCTCTGCAAGAGCAGTCGGTGCTCTTAACAGCTAGGCCATCTCTCCAACCCCAACAGTATCTTTTTTTTAATGAGTGTGAGAAATCATAAGATTTTTTTTTAAAGAATGAAACACAGCTTTCTCTTTCAAATGATACCTTACATGTAACAGGGACTAGTCCTGCATAGCATGCCTTCTTTTAAATAGTCTTGGTTCATATCTACTTTGCCAGTTGAGATCTTCTTCCCTCTCCTTCTCTGATGGCACTTCTAAACAATATGAAGATATTTTTCCAAATCACTGTATATTGAATATTAAGCAATTATCCAATACAATTATTACTTGGCTTTTTGGAAGCAATATAGTTTCTGGAAAACAGTCAAGCAAGGAAATAAAAGTATTTCAATCCAGTCACAACTCTATCATGTAGGCATAATAAAAGTACAACTGTAATTTTTTTTTAATTTAAGAATAAGGTCCCATGGAAAGAGTATATAGCAGATAGTTAAGTTTCTAAAAACTTGCAAAAAGATCATTTAACTCATTCTAATGATATGACAGATCTAATCACCAGAAACTGGATGTCTCTGTGGAGAGATGCAGTCATGGTCTCATTCTGTATGCCAGGAGTATATTGTTCTAATTGTTGTAGCAGAGGCTGTCAGGCACAGGAGAGTCAAGAGTCAGTCTCCAATGTAGCCAATGAACAGGCTAAGCACTGAGGGAGCCTTGGAATGCAAGTAGGGGACTCTGTTGCGGGTAGTGACCTTGGGGGACTAACCACAGGGGAAAGACAGAGGTCAGCACCAGGAGGGTAGTAGTAAGTTTGGGCCTAGTGCTTTACCCTTGGTCTTCATTGAAGGCCCTATCTTAGTGGAGAACAGTGAGTCACAGTGGAAGAGCAGAGACCCTGTCTTGTTAGTGATTCCCTGGGCAGCTTTCTACTCATCCTGCTTTACTGTTTCATTCAGGAAGGTAGACTGGGAAATAGCAACCTGCGCTGAGCACACCTTCCCCTGACAGTACATCTTAAAGGCAGGTACACCAGTGTGCAGGGTCTGAAAATCTCAACAGAATGAAATAAAACAGGATCACTAATTCCACATTATTTAACATAATATAAAGCAATATGTTCATATGTCCTAATTATTTGCCTTTCAAAGAGTATGAATTTTCACAGATGAAAGTTCCTTTGTGGTAGTCGGAAAGTTAAATAATTTTCTGTGTTTTGAAGAGAGTCATATGATTCTCCTAAGAAAACCTACAAACACTGCTCCAAGAGGATTTTAAAATGACAACGTAAGGTCTTTCGTACAAAGAATTTCAATTAAAAGCATGATTTATTTGTTCTTGAGAAATATATCATTTTGTAATCAAATGTGGTCAACTTTTATAGAATCAGTCATGTATGTGATCAATACTCAATGAAAACAAACGAAGATTCTCTATCTCATTACTCTGTTAATGCATCTCAAGCACTGAAACCTAGATGTGCTCTGACAATGGTAATTGCACTGATGAGCAATATATCATAACATTAGCACTCCGACATGTCACCTGGCAAGGATAAAACAGTTAGAATGGTATGCCAAACCCTGGGCACATCTTATAATAACTTCTAATCAGAATCGTTTATTTTTTTCCTGTTTTGGAGAGCACAGCTACATGATAAGAAAACTGGTAAGATTAGGCAATAGCCCTAAATCACTTTAAAATCAAAGAAAAATTTTGTACAACTAACTTTTCATTCATTGATTAACACTACAGTGCATCAATACAGAAAATACCAATTTACCAAAGATTTTAAAAAGGATTTACAGTTTGGGGGGTTTAAATGATTTATGTTTCTCTTTTCTCTCCAAGACTTTTGAATGTATATGTAGTTTTGCTTGGGCTAGCGGTGAACTTAGGCTGTGGCTTTGAGGATATGGGGCAGTGTGGAGGAGTGTGGGGAGGAGGGGGAGGACTCACTCCCTTTTGATTCCACTGTCTTCTGAGCAGTGAACTCTATCAGAAGAAACTAGGGCTCCAAGCAATAGAGCATCATAATATTTATTGGTCAAAGAAAGCACAATTGTGCTCTGTCATGCATGCTTCCAGAATAGTGGCTGAGATGTTACTGATCTTGATTATCATGGACCATGCCCATTATGAAAGAGTCCTGAAAACTAGGAATTGGCAAAAAGTACTGCTCTTTGCAGGTCAGGGAGAGCTGCTAAAACCACTTCTTGATCAGTTCACAATGCCTCATTTTTGTCTTTGTTCTAATCAAACCCATCAGCTTCAACTGGACCAAGGAGAAAGCTTCCGATGAAATGCTATAGTTGATCCAAAGAATTCTGAGATGTATGAAAGGATCTTGAGTATACTATCATTGTCTCAGTAGGTTTTAAAAAATATGTTATTAGATCACGGAGCAACTGTGAGAAAAGCTATAGTTTATTTTTTCATTATTCCCCAAAGTATAAAGAGACAGAGACAAGCTGAAGTAAAGGCTGCTATCACTGGCTTAATGGATGTGTGGATTAGACTCAAACCATTGTCTTCTTTTTCCATGTCTTGGAATAGTTGTCTAATCTCAAAATCCTATTTATTTAAATCACAGGCACATCAACACTTTAAAGTTGAAAGAGTTTTCCAAATGGGGCATTCCCTTAATTTCCAAAAGAAATCTTCACACCTCAAAATATGGTACTTCCAAGGGGCTGGAGAGATGGCCTAGCGGTTAAGAGCACTGACTGCTCTTGCAGAGGACCCGGGTTTGATCCCCAGCACCCACATGGTGGCTGAGAACCGTCTTTAACTCCAGTTCCAGGGGAATCCGACACCCTCTTCTGACCTCCGAGGCATTGCACGGCACGGGTGTACAAACCTACATGCAGACAGTACATTCATACACATAAAAATAAATAAAATAAAAAAAAATATGGTCCTTCCCCAGTGAACTTCTTAGAGGTCCCAGGTGTAGGCAAGGGGGATCTTGTTTATTACAAGTGCAACCAAGTCAACCTCAATTAACATGGAGGCTGAAATGTCATTTTGTTTTACACAAAACTTTATATCCCCTTACGGGTTATATTAATATAGACACTACAGGGGCTGAAGAGATGGCTTAGCAATTAAGAGGACTTGCTGCTCTTGCAGAAGACCTGGGCTCAATTCCCAGCACCCACGTGGTGGCTAACAATCACCTGTAGCTGCAGTTCTAGGGGATCTAATACCCTCTGCCGGCCTCTGCTGACACTGCACTACACAGGGGCATGTTCACACAGGCAAAACATTCATACATATAAAATGAAAATAACACATAAAATATTTTTAATATGAACACCACAATACATAGTCAATTCCTCCTGTTTAAATTAACCAGAAACTTTGATGGTCATGGATATTTATTCTATTTGCACAGGTTTAAAGATACCTTATTTGGAATTTCTAATTCTAATTATCTGATTTGGCTCAGCATCTGTCCCAGATATATTAAATCCTAATTAAACTACACAGTATGCAATAACACAAAAAAGGCCAGGGGCCTCCAACGTGACATCCGCAAGCCACTATTTAAGTTGCAATCATGTTAGTGAAATGATGGGGTGTTTGCTTAAAAATCAATCCAGAAAGAGAAGTCAGGAGATGTGGGCTAGCTTCCTCCATATTTACAGACCCACAGAGGATGATGGTGACGCAGCAACAAGAAGAGCAGGTGATCTTTATCAAGTCACAAGGACTGTACTGAGCAGCTTTTCTGTTAACCATTGAATTTTAAAACCTTCAGTGAGGAAGGTATGGAGAGGGAATTGAGGGTGCCTTCAAGTGAACTCAGTCAGTCAGTGATGACTCTCAGATATTCCTGTCTGGTTTCAGAGGGCGCGTCATTAACAAAGGTCTTGCATTACTCAGTTTCTATACATTTTAATCTTTCCAAATTTGAGCAACTAAAGGAAGCAAATGGCTGTGAAAATGCTTGCAAAAGTACATCTCTTCCATGAATGCCAGGTAGTATCACTTTTATTTACTTGTCTAATTACATAGCCACATGGTCTGATAATAATAAAACCTTGATTGTTATTTGTTTTCCTGAAAACCTCATTATAGGTCCATTTCACAATCACTTATTGTTTTCTTTAAACACCCTGTAAGCCTCATTTTGCAAAGGGGACATCTAATGCTTAGTTCATCAAGATGGCCTTCTTATAGTAAAAAATAAAAAACAAAACCACCTAGTATCTTTCACCTAATAGCTGAAAGATGGAGAACTAGACTCCTTATGCATTAGGAGAAAGCTACTCCTGTTCTCTCAGAGAAAGGCCTCAAATACCTTTCTCTGCATTCTCAGATGTCAAGTGTTTAAACTTCCTTCATGCAGCTTGCTCTGATGTCCAATTTCTCAGGGAGAATTAATCCTACCCTGCCATACTACCTTAATTTTCTGTGGATTGAACTCAAAAGAATTTCAGTCATGAGTACAAGCATCATGACTTGTACTCATAAATTATCACTTATTGCTAAAAAATGGAAAAAAAAACTGAGAGAAAGATGCAGGACAGTTATGGCAGAATGCATGATCTGGGATGGGGTGGGGTGGGGTGGGGGAAGGGAAGGGAAATATGCCTGAACTGAATTGGAAAATGATGTCTGAAATTCACAAAGCATCAATAAAAAAGTAAATATGTGTATATTAAACGACATTGGTTTAAAGGTTTTGATAAAAACGGTAATGCATCTGAGTTAATTGGAAATATAAATTGTAAAAAAAAAGAATTTCAGTCATTTAACACGTGTGCTCAAGACTGTATAGAAACCGGTTCTTGGGAAACTGGGAACCAGGATGGGAGTGGAAACTGGACATTTGTGCAGCTCCAGTGGTGTGATCCATTAGCCTGTGCTGTGTCTATGGAGCTGTGGACATCTGTGCAGCCCCAGTGGTGTGATCCATTAGCCTGCGCTGTGTCTATGGAGCTGTGGACATCTGTGCAGCCCCAGTGGTGTGATCCATTAGCCTGTGGTGCGTCTATGGAGCTGTGGACATCTATGCAGTTGCAGTGGCATGATCCATTAGCCTGTGCTGTGTCTATGGAGCTGTGGACATCTGTGCGGCCCCAGTGGTGTGATCCATTAGCCTGTGGTGCATCTATGGAACTGTGGACATCTGTGCAGCTCCAGTGGTGTGATCCATTAGCCTGTGGTGTGTCTATGGAGCTGTGGACATCTGTGTAGCTCCAGTGGTGTGATCCATTAGCCTGTGGTGCGTCTATGGAGCTGTGGACATTTAAAGTGGTATTGGGACGTGTTTAGATGCAGGAGAGACTAGAGATCAGGAATGTCTTGCAGTGCAGAAGAAAAGAAATCTGACATAATTTAGAAAATCACAACTGGAACAGGGAAGGTGCCCTGTAAGCTGCCAAGGGAGGAAAGCAATCAGTAATCCTCTGTAGCTCTTAAGCCTGTGAACTTGAACAAAGCCCAGCACAACAAGATGTCCCAATGGCACAACAGTAGTACTTGTATCATGGGGGTAACAAAAAGCTATGTAACTGGACTTAGGGCCTGCTCAACAGGAGGGAATTATTACTTATTTATTTATTTATTGGTCTTTTTTTTTTTTTTTTTTTTGGACAGGGTATCCCTGTAGCCTGGCTAGCCTGCAACTCACTTCTTGTAACCAGGCTGGCCTTGAACGCACAGAGATCTGCCTGCCCTGCCCCCCAAATGCTAGGATTTAAAGGGCCCTGAGCCACGAGGCCGGCTAGGAAGGGAATTTTTTTTTTTTTTTTTTTTTTGTTGTTTGGGTCTTTTTTTATAGACAGTGTCTCCCTGTAGCCCCAGGTGTCCTGGAACTCGCTCTGTGGACCAGGCTGGCCTTGAACTCACAAAGATCTTCCTGTCTCTGCCTCTGCCTCCCAAGTGCTAAAGGTGTGTGCCACCATACCTGGAAGGAAATTCTTAACTGCTATTATAAAGGTAGACAAATACCTGTGGCTGGAGAGGTCACGGACCCTAGAGAAGAAACTCCTTCTACCATTTCCCTAAATCCTATATCCTAAATTCCTAGATTCCTAAATCAATGCAGCTTCTAATTGTATTCTAAACGCTTAATAGCAACAGGTAAGTGAAGCTGTGTTCCCTCATCAAATAAGCTTCTTTTTGGAGCAGATGGAGGCTACTAGGTGTTAGGTCAGGCCGTGGGCAAAGCCAAGATGGTATAGACCAGAAGGACCCTCCTTTCTTTTCCGGTCAGGCCAGATTCCCATGAGACCTCTGGACCTAACATGCCAGACTCAGGGTATAGGGGGTGATGACTCTGCTCCGGCTTCTTCCAGCTAAGCCGGGACGATGAAGGGAGGGGAAGTCTGGAGTAGGCGGGGCCGTGGGCACAGGGGTGTAGGGATCTAACCATTCTGGAGACCTTCTGGATGCATTCCTGGTTGGGTGAAAATTGAGACAGTAACAAGACAAAGGGACCCGGCCAGGGTGTCATGGCATTTAGCACCTGTGGCAGTAGGGATAGCAGAGGAGGTGGAAATGAAGGTGCAGAGGGCGAAGGCTGCCCTGCCTGGCCATTCAGACCTGTCCTTGAGGGTCTCTGGAAAACATGAGAGTGGTGGGTCCCAGATGTTCGTCAGACCATCTATCCTGGGTTGGGTATCTCTTGAGTCTGGACAAATGGTACCAGTGTGGCTGGCCTAGAAGTTTGGCTGCTGACGGCATCATAAGAATGACGATGTGGGGCCCAGTCCACCTTCGTTCAAGAGACTCAAGAGATAAAGTTTTAAGGAGAACACTGTCCCCAGGTGTGAGAGGGCAGGTCAGTGGTTGTGGACTCCACTGAGGTAGGAGCAGGGAGGGGAAGAGAGAAAGATGGGGCGGTGGGGCAAACTGTTTGGAGAGAAAGGCTACTGCCCAGTATGAGGGCTGGATGGGTTGGGCTAAGGCCGCTATGGCCACTCACATCGACAACTGTGCAAAAATGCAGAGAGTAAGTGACCCTGGTGTACCCAGCCCCAGCTGGGTACTGACAACTAAGGTTCAGGGAGCACTGGAGAAAGAATGGGAAGAAAGGCTATAAGTGCGAGAGGACCAGGGTACCTGCTGCAAGACAGTGTCTTCTAGACAGGACAGGGAAGCCGCGTCCATGAGCTCTCAGGAGTGTGCTTGCCTACATAATGAGAATGAAGCTTCCCAGAAACACTGCATCTTTTAAAAAATATTGTATTATTTTATTTTATGTATATGAATATATTGCCCGCATATATATGTGCACCTGTGTCATGCAATGCCCATGGAGATCAGAAGAGGGTGTCAGATCTCCTGGAACTGGAGATATCAATAGTTCTTAGACAACATGTGAGTGCTGTGAACTGAATCTGGGTCTTCTGCAAGAGCAGAGGCAGAGGCAGAGGCGCAGAGGCAGGCATATATCTATAAGTTCAAGGCTGGCATAGTCTACAAAGTGAGCTCCAGGCCAGCTGAGACTAAAGGGAGACCCTGTCTCAATAAAAAAAAAGAAAAGGAGTATTTTGGTTTCAAAATTAAGTTTAGTTTTTCATTTCTTTCAGACATCTGAAGGAATGTTTGATTCTGACCATTAAAACATGCTAGCAGTTTTTTCATTTTATTTTTCTGTGGACACTTTTCCCATATCTAATCAAAAGAATGGAGAAAAGTTTTGAGAGAACAAAATAGATATTCCTATTCCAGGTGGTGTAGGTTTGATTGGTAGCCTCTTCAACTTGTAATATAAATGTTAAAAATGTAAAAGAATTTAAAACTCAACTGAAGGTAAATTCTCTCAATGGGGGAACATTTACTAGTGTAAATTGGCTTATATTGAGTGCTTAACTAGAAGTCCTAGGCAACAAACTTTAAAAAACCTTACACATGGGCAATCTGCTTTAATTTAGTGTAAAATCATCTGAAAAAGCAAAAGGAACTGTAAAATTGGTAATTTACAATAATAAGAACTCTAAAAATCCTACATGTGCTAAAGGGAGATACTAAAATTAATAAGTTAATTAAAAAATTTTAGAGGTTATATCAGAACCAGAGATAAATTCTCAGACTAGATAGCAGTTCTGGCCTGGAACAGCAAAGTTCTATCTGCAAATAGATTATGGCCTGTTTAAGATAAACACTACACTGGGTGTGGTGGCGCACGCCTTTAATCCTAGCACTTGGGAGGCAGAGGTAGGCGGATCTCTGTGAGTTCAAGGCAAGCCTGGTCTACAAAGTGAGTTCCAGGCCAGCTGAGACTAAAGGGAGACCCTGTATCAAAAAGACCAAAAAAAAAAAAAAAAAGAAAGAAAGAAAGGACAAATTCCATGCTGTATTAAAAGTTCCCATTTGGAAAAGCCATTTTTCTATGGGGAGCTCTGCTTACTTGGGTATCTATCATTTTTCCCCTTGAACAGCTCTTTTGCTTTTAACTCTCATGCTCAAGCCTGCATTAAATTTTTTTTTTTTACAGTACATTCATATATGAATAAATTTTTTTTTTTATGGGACTAGAGCCATGGCTCAGGGGTTAACAGCACTGGCTGCTCTTGCAAAGGGCCCGGGTTTGATTCCCAGCACCCATAGGGCAACTAACAACTGTCTTTGGCTCCAGTTCCAGGGAATCTGATGCCCTCTTCTGACACCCATGAACACTGCAGGACCCAGTGCACTTGCACACTTGCAGGCAATACATTCATACACATACAATAAAGATAATAAATAAAACATTTATTAAAAATGCTTTTTTAATTTTTTAAATTTATTTTTGTATGTGTATGAATGTACTGTCTGCATGTAGGTTTGTGCATCCGTGTTGTGCAATGCCGCGGAGGTCAGAAGAGGGTCTCAGATTCCCCTGGAACTGGAGTTCTCCTGGAATTGGAGTTACAGACGGTTCTCACCGCCATGTGGGTGCTGGGGATCGAACCCGGGTCCTCTGAAAGAGCAGTCGGGGCTCTTAACCACTAGTCCATCCCTCCAGCCCCTAAAAATGCTTTTTATTTTATTAGCTAGAACTGAAATTCCCTTCAGCAACTGAAGCCATCATGAATACTGGTTTGCCTTGAGTGGAGGTCTCTAAAACTTTGGAAACCTCCTCAGGCTCCTAAGGATGAGCACGTGCAGCTTCGTCTCAGTAACTACTGAGGTTTCTGGGTGCTCCTGACAAGAGCCATCTTGAAGCACTGCTGGTGAGTTTCCCCATCGCTTGGCTGATCTGCCCTGCTAAGCATGCTTTGCATGTTACTTCAGGTTCTTTTGCTGCTGTTTTTCCGGCCAGAAACCCACTTAAAATTCCCTAGACTCATCCATATTCTGGTACCTGGGTCAGATGCAACAGTACATGGCTTTTTCTGAAGTATAAGAGTGGATTCCCCAGATGGCTGAAGCCAGTCTCCTGCCTCTGATTTCTAAAAGGTTTGATGTATTGTTTCTATAAATGCTATTAATATTTGATATATAAATGAAGACACTCTTGTAAAAGAATTATTAAAGAATAGTATATTCTTCTGTAATTACTCTATATTTTCACTGACTTTTCCAAACTAAATCATGTATGATATCAATTTAATAAAACAGATCAAGTCATTATCCTCAGATGGGAGCTACTGTAGTTAGAATGGGCCACACGTGGATATAGCTATAAGGACTAACTGGTCAAAAGAAAAAAACAAAAATAAGAAGATGATAGATTCATTTAAATATTCCAAATATAAACAAAATAGTTCATAGAGTACAGATAACTGTAAATACGGGGGGGGGATGTCATTCTTTTCAAAAAATATTTTATTATTTTTATTTTATGTGTATGAGTGTGTTGCTTGCATGTATGTAAGTGCATCCATGTTGTGCAGTGTCTGTGGAGGTCATGACAGGGTGCTGGAGATACCATGGAACTGGAGTTAAGGACGATTGTTAGCCACCAAATGGGTGCTTGTGTTGGAACCTGGGTCCTTTGAAAAAAATAGCCAGTGCTCTTAAGCACTGTGCCATATCTCTGGCCACCAATCTTTTTTTTTTTTTTTTTTTTTTT